>JASDQU010321667.1:0-13079 GCA_032191745.1 Picea mariana | reverse complement strand
CCTATCAGACACAATTGTCTTAGGAATTCCATGCAAGCGTGCCACTTCTTTTAAGAAGATATCAACAACATCTGCTGCCCTGTGTGTGGTTTTTAGTGGAATAAAATGGGCAACTTTTGTAAGCTTGTCCACCACCACCATGATCGAATCATGCTGCTTGTTCGTCCTGGGCAATCCTGTGATAAAATCCATTGTCACCACTTCCCATTTCCACTCAGGAATGGGTAAAGGCTGCAGCAACCCTGCTGGGTGCCTATGCTCAACCTTAACTTTCTGGCACTCCATACATCTGGCGATGTATTCAACAATTTATTTCTTCATACCCGACCAAAAATAATGGCTTTTGACTGCTGCCACAGTCTTCTGATATCCAGGATGTCCAGCATAAGCCACGTTATGCATTTCTTTTAGAATTTCCAGCTTCAATTCTTGGACATTGGGTACATACACTCTGTTTTTATACAGAAGTAAGCCATTAGTTCCCAAGGTGTAACTTCCCTGGGTCTGTGGTCTCTCATGCTGTTGTAGCTTTGCTACCAGACCTCTGTACTACGAATCAACATTTGCATCTTCCAAAATTATGTCCTTGATTTCAGTCTTGTACATGCTAATGGTTATAGCATGTAATTCGTGCACTTTTCTGCTGAGTGCATCAACCACCTTATTTTCCTTCTCTTTGATATGCTTGATATCAAAGTCATATTCACACAGAAACTCCAGCCATCTGATTTGCTTGGCATTTAAAGTCGGCTGATCAAATAAATACTTCAGACCGTTGTGGTCTGTTCTCAATTCGAATCTCCTTCCCATGAGGTAATGTCTCCATTTCCTGAATGCGTGGACAATTGCTGCCAGCTCTAAATCGTGAGTGGCATACTTTCTTTCATGCTCTTTCAGCTTTTGGGATTCATAATAGATTACAAATCCCTCTTGGTTGAGAACTCCTCCCTGCCCCTCCTTACACGCATCTATGCACATCACGAAATCCATATTTGGATCTGCAATCTTCAAGATTGGAGTGTTGGTTAACAACTACTTCAATCGCTGGAAACTGCTCTCACACTCTTTCGTCCACTGAAACTTCTTCTCCTTCCTTTGCAAGGAAGTGATAAGGTGAGCTATATTTGAGAATCCGGCTATAAACCTTATGTAGTAGCCTACCAGAGCCATAAAAGATCTAACTTCTGCTACATTCTTTGGCGCTGACCATTCTCGGATGGCCTCCACCTTTTCAGGATCCACAACAATCCCTTCTTTAGATATAATGTGTCCCAAGTAANTGACTTGGAATACACCAAGATATCATCCGAGAAGACTATGACAAACTTGTCCAAATAGTCCCTGAACACACCATTCATTAAGCACATGAAAACAACAGGTGCGTTTGACAGTCCAAACGACACCACTGTGAATTCATAATGACCGTACCTTGTTCTAAAGGCGGTCTTGCTGATGTCCTCATTTATTCTCATTTAGTGATATCCTGATTGGAGATCTATTTTTGAAAATATTTTTGCATCCTTCAACTGATCAAAAAGATCATCGATCCTTGGCAGAGGATACTTGTTCTTGATAGTTATCTTATTCAACTGTCGGAAATCAATGCACAACCTCAATGTCCCATCTTTCTTCTTCACGAATAGGACCAGGGCTCCCCAAGGTGACACGCTGGGGCGAATGTATCCCTTCTTTAGTAGCTCTTCGAGCTACAATTGCAACTCTTTCAGCTCTGGCGTACTCATTCTATATGGAACTTTCGAAACTGGAGCTGCTTCTGGCATCAGATTTATAGAAAAATCAATGTTCCTCTTCGGAGGTAGTCCAGGTACCTCCTGAAATACATCCTTGAACTATGTGAGTACCTCATGGTATTCCAACTTTGAGACTGCATCATTGGATGCTTCTCACACACGGGCTGCAAATAACTGACAACCTTTCCTGTAACATTTCTTCAGCTGCATGGCTGAAATTTCTCTAACAGCCACGGCTCTGGGAATTCCTTGGACTATTACCTGATTTCCCTCTTCGTCCAGGCATGTAAACCTCTTGTTACGGCAGTCCAAAAGGGCATGGTGCTAGTCCAACTAGTCCATCCCAATTAAGCAGTCGTAAGAGCCTAAAGGAAAAATATTCAATTAAGCCTTAGTGCTTACTCCTTTCATGTCCACTGAACATGACTTAACCAATTCAATGACCTTCCTTTTGGTTCCTGTGGCTAACTGCACTAGCCAAGACTTTTCATGTTTGCTTCTTGTTAAATGCAAACTTTCCAACACCCTAGGATCTACATAACTATGGGTAGCCCCTAAATAAATTAAAATAATGAGTGGTCGGTTGTTAATCATACCTTCCACTTCAATCATGTGCGATTAAAATTCTGCCTGCTTGTTGTCCAAGGCTGCATAGATCCTCGGCATTCTGCTGCCCATCTCCTCCACTGTTTCAACTTGTTGAACAATATGGACAGCTCTAGCTTTTCCATTTTTATGGGGACAATCCCTATACTTATGGTTCCCTTGACAACCCCAACATTGAATGGGCATCTGTCTCTGCTTTTGTGCTCCCTCTTCAGTCATTCTCGGCTCTCTAAATGATGGCTGTCCTTGAAGACTATTTCTGAAAAAGGAAGGCTTGTTTCCCTTCTCCCTCTGTTCCTTCTTAAACTTCCTCTGATCATTCCAAGCCTTCCGAAGAATAGGCCTTTCTCCTTGCTGTTCATACAAGCATTTCGCCCTTCTTATGGTTTCTTCCATGGTCTTAGGATTATCATACTGAATCTTGTCACCCATGGAAGGTGGCAGTCCACTCATATATCTTTGAATATTTACAGCCTCGTCTTTGATGAATGGAACATACTTCAGTAGTTCCAGAAAACTTCGTTCATACTCATCAATAGTCATGTTGCCCAGCTTGAGTTCGAAGAACTCCTTCATCTTTCTGTCATAGTATCTTTTAGTCAGGTATTTCTTCTCGAAATACCTCTTAAATTCCTTCCAAGTGACTTCTTTCTCTCTGATGTGCCGCACCTGCACAAACTGATCCCACCACATGGATGCTTTTCCTTTCAGTTGATACATTGCAATTCTTCCTTCTGCATGGGCGGAATAATTCTGCAGTTGGAAATATTTCCTCATGCCAAGCAACCATGTCTCGGCATATTCCTCCTTCTTATGTTCTCCATGAAATGTTGGAGGCTTGATCTTGTTCATCTCCCCTTTCAATTCATCCTTCCAAATTTTCGGTGTTTTCTGGTAGGGGACGGGCTTGAACTGCTGTGTGTTTCCTTGCCAGAATGCTTCGAGGAGAGATGATAATGTCTGCTACCACTCCTCGATCTTCTTCTCCTCTCAGGGGTTCCGACACTTCCTGATCTGCTTGTGTCACTTTCTTTTTCCAATTTCTTTTCTATTCTTTCCAGGCTCTTCAACATTATTAAGTTGAATTCACCCTGTCGATCCCTGATTTTCATGAGCTTTCGGCTATCAGCTTGGCGAGCCTGGGCATCTTTCTACAATTTTTCAATGAGTTTCATCATACGTCCTTCTTTATCTATCTCTTTTCCATGGCCATTAGAGTTTGTTCCCTCGACTCCCAGGTTGACATCCTTTCCTTCCCGTTCGTCTTCTGTTTTGGAGGCAATCTGCACCTCTTCTAATTCCATACTCGACGTCAATTTTCGGCTGGTGCCTGACACCCGTTGAACTCTGCACACACACTGTGCAATCAATCCGAGGTTTTTCAGGCCCTTAACCTTCAGGGAAATTTACAACATTGATAACAAACGTAAACAAGAGAAAATGTTTGGATTCGAATAAGTTTTATGAGCTCCGTCAGTTATGCAAATTTTGGGACTTCGGGACTTCAGGTTTTCGGTACCCGAAAGTTCACTATGCAGTGACTCCTAACCTTCTATCGCTACAATCCCCGAAATCTGAAATTTCGGGTTTCCTTGTTCTCCGGGCCCACAACACAGATGTCGCCCTTTAAACCTGTTACGGTTCTTCAGACTCCGATGGCTTCGGGACTTCGGGACTTCTGGTTTTAGGACTTCAGGTTTTCGGTACCCAGAAGTTCACTTATGCAGGGACTTCTAACTCCTTGTCATTACAATCCCCGAAATCTGAAATTTCGGTTCACTTTACTCTCCGGGCCCACAACACAGCTGTTGCCCTTAACCATAGTGGCACGTGGTACGTTTCAGAGGGTCCACGTCACCATCGGTGATGTCATCAGGTCCCACCACTCTTGCCTGTCTTTTCAATTCTCTGGAACGTGGTACACATCCATGCACTCACGTCCATTCCAAGCAGAAAAAAACCTAACGATTAGGTCCCCTCTCAGATCTACGGCGCAGATCTTTTTGACATTTCGGGTTTTCAGGCATCGGGAGTTCGTGCACCCCACATCTCGAACTTCCATCTGCCGAAATCCCAAAAAATACGGTTTACTCCTCCGCTGAATCGAACGATCAACTCCCTTCCTACAATCTACGGTGTAGAACATTTCGGGATTTCGCGTATCGCGATTCCCATGCTCCTATGCAATTCGAAAGGGATTTTAATCCCTGTGCACATTTTCCAGATTCGACGGTCACGAGGGTTCACCTTCCCTCCCAAATAGATCCTAAGGCTCCAACACTATTGGTGTGGAGTCCTCTCTCCTTGTGGCCATAGACCACACCAGCTGCGGTTTCGCACACCGCTATACCTCCTGAGCTTACCAGGGTCTGAAATTGGTCCTCTAGACACAATTTCTCCTCACACCCTCGGTCCAAGGACCACTCAACTGGCCCATCTAGGCTCAGTGTCGAAACCTTGGCTCTAATACCAATTATTAACGCACCTTTTTCCATTACCAAGGCTTAATCGCTCTTAAACAAAACTATAACACCACTTTGTACATAGCTCATACCGACATTATAGTAATAACATGCATTTAATCAAGAAATACAATTAAACTCACAGTAAACATAAGATTTACTGCTATAATCAACAATCAATAGCATTAACATTAAATTGATATACACAGTGGAATACATGAATAAACATCATCTGATACTTATCTTGAAACAGTGGTAGATTCCGCCAACCACGTGCAGGCCTTCCACAAACCTCCCAGCCTTAGACTGCACTGCTCAATAGCTCAGCAGTGGGTCACCCTCGAGCTGGGACTAAGCTCCACCCCAAGGCAAGGAATCCTAGGCTAGGCTGAGGTTACAGGGAAAACAACACAGAAAAACCGGAAGGATTCTTCTCAAGATGCCATCTTACGCCCACTACTACCAGACTCTCATTCCCCACATGCCTGTTCCGCCCGGGAGTATACACCTTCACAAGTACAGTCCATCATTACTAACCTCCCTCTCTGGGTCTCGGCAACAGGCCGGATTAGGAAATCTCAAAGCCCGAAGCTGGTGCTGGACACTCTCTGGAAGAAACCACTTACCAACAAACTCTCTCACCTGGAGAGAATTGCTCACAGGCCTGACAACCTGCCTCTTCCAACAACAATCACCTCACTCACCTGGAGAGAGGTCATACACAATCTTAATCACAACTTGCACTGGCCAACAAGCCACACTTAGTCCAGCTCTGCGTGGCCACAACTTCCAACTGGAAAAACAAACACGGGCTTCCCAAATAGGCTTAGCAATGGTGCAAGGTCTCACAGTGTTGGTTCTTGGGGACGTGTGACAAACAATCCACGTAGGGAATGACACAGGTTCCACGGCTCAGAATGGAGAGGGTGAAACTGACCTTTTCAGAAATGAACACAGGCTTCTCCACTTTCAGAATAGAGGATATACACAATTTTTCAGAGCCAAACACAGGCTTTTTGGCTCATAGGGAAGCACCAGGGTTCTCTGCAGAGCTCGGGTCGTTCGTACTGCTCAGAGGTCCATACACGCTCAGGCAGTTGGGTGGGATGGGCGAGGAACCCCTCTCACGGCTCATCTTGGTCGTTTTATTTGCATGCACCAGGGTTGACACTTGTCACCCATGGAACTGCATGCATTCCATTCAGCATGCATTCCTTCCCATTTGGCAGTCCCTCGTCCTTCCCCAAGAACTTAGGATAAAACATCACATTCACATAATTCATGTGGCTTTTTGGAATAATAATAAAATGTTATTCCCAAGTACTTAAGCCCCTAGGCTCAACACTTAGCCCCTCTTCCCACCTTCCAACCCCTAATTCCTTGCCCACTCCGTGGAAGCTCAGTCCCCCATCACTCATTCATCGTGGTTGGTCTGCACGCGGTGGTGTTTATATTTTATTTATGTGTTGCATACATACAGATACAAAATCAGGCCCTTGGCCTACAACCCTTAGGCTCTCTGGCCTAACAATCACATAATCCCACAGGCTTATACAAACTTGGCTCACCAACCTACAACACATATTTACAATTCATTTCACAAACTGGATTTACAAAGGGCTCGGTCTTGGGGACACTACAATGACACAAGGAAGATGAATCAAGATTGGAGAAACTCCAGCTTTGGGTTGAATACCAACCACTTTCCGAAGATCGATATGAGGAAGTTTGATGGCAAGGATCCAATCACATGGATACTCTAGATGGAGCAGTTCTTTGATCTACATGATGTACCACACACACAAAAGGTACAAATTGCATCCTTGTATTTAGAACCTAATCAATTTGTGTGGTATCGATGGCTTGTTCTCACAAATCACTTGTGACTTGGACAATTTTCACGGAAGAAATGATAACACACTGTGGAGATACAAGGAGCAATACCTTCTTTAGCCAATTGATAAATCTCAAGCAAAAGGGTTCAGTTGCGGAGCACATTGAGAACTTCCAAAGATTGAATATAAAGGTAATGAACATTCCAGATGAGCACCTGATTGATGTCTTCATAGGAACTTTAAAGGATAAAATTCAACATGAGGTTCACCTTTGGGAACCCAAATCACTGGAGAATGCATTTAGGGTGGCGTGAAACATTGAAAGTAAAAATCTGGCTATGGCTACTAGAAGGACCACCCTTAACATCTATCGAGGGAAAAATGTTCCTTCTTTTAAACCGCCTCAACCTACAAGGTTGACACCTCAACAATTGGAGGAAACAAAAGCAAAAGGTTTATGCTTTAATTGTGACAACAGGTAAAGTAAGGGACATAAGTGTGGTGAGAAGAAATCATTCTGCATAGATTGTGAAGAGGAAGAAGAACAAGAACAAGAATAAGAACCATCTCAATATGAAGATGTAGAAGAGATTTCTTCTGAAGAGATGATTCCCACCATATCATGTCATGTATTGGCTGGAAACAACACTCCTCAAACCCTCAAGATCAAAGGATATATCAAAAAGAAAAAAGGTAATAGTGCTAATTGATTATAGTAGTACTCATAATTTCATTCACTGTAAATTAACCAAAGCTCTCAGTTGATTTATATATATCCAGTGCCAGAGTTTAAAGAAATGATTGAAAATGGAGGAACTATCAATTGCTCAGGAAAATGCCATAAGATCAATCTTACTATGGGGGAATATGTAATGAATAGTCCAATGATTGCTATACCCATGAATGGTGTTGATGTCGTACTAGGGGTACAATGGTTACAACCATTAGGAACAATGGGTTTTAATTTTCAAGAACTTTTCATGAAATTTGTATTGGAAGGAAATGGATTTGAGTTAAGGAGTATCACAGGGAAACCCAGTAAGGTGTTAAGCTCTAATGGCATGAAAAAGTTATTGAAAAATGGGCATTAGGGTGTAATTGTACAACTATGCTCACTAGTTGTTAAAACATCTAGGCCATCTAATCCCATAGATCTCCAAGGGATCATTGATAAGCATTCCAAAGTATTTGAAGATATTCCCAGAAGTCTTCCACCCACTCGCGATCATGATCATGCTATTCACTTAATTCCTGGGATTTTTCCTCCTAACATCAGCCCTTAAAGATACCCTTATACCCAGAAGAGTGAAATTGAGCGTATGGTTGAAGAAATTTTAGATTGGAATTATTAGACCTAGCCAAAGTTCTTACTCTGCACCGGTGGTAATGGTACTCAAGAAAGAGGGCTCATGGCGTATGTGTCCAGATTATAGAGAGCTCAACAAGATCACCATTAAAGATGAGTTTCCCATTCCTATCATTGACGAATTGTTAGATGAACTACATGGAGAAATCTACTTCACAAAGTTGGATCTTCGTTCAAGGTATCATCAGATTAGAATGAAGGAAGAAGATATCCCAAAAACAACATTCAAAACTCATGAAGGCCATTATGAATTTTTGGTCATGCCTTTTGGCCTTACAAATGCACCTTCCACATTCCAAGGGTTGATGAATTCCATTTTCAAGCCCTTCCTTCGAAAATTTGTGTTAGTAATTTTTTATGATATACTAATCTATAGCAAGTCTTGGGAATATCATGTTCGACATGTTGACAGGGTGCTACAACTACTAAAGGAGCAACATCTATATGCCAAACCATCCAAATGTTTCTTTGGGGTGAAGGAGGTAGATTATTTGGGTCATATTGTATCTCATGAAGGTGTCAAGGTAGACCCTAACAAGATTAAAGCCATGATGGACTGGTCGATTCCCAAAACATTGAAGAATCCTAGAGAATTTTTGGGTTTGACAGGTTACTACCGCAAGTTTGTTCGAAACTATGGAAGAATAACAACACCTTTAACTTAATTAACTAAGAAGGGTGCATTTTCGTGGACTCCAGAGGCAAATAAAGCTTTTGAACAATTTAAAGAGGCAATGTGCAAATCTCTTGTCTTAACCACACCAGACGTCATAAAAACCTTTATTGTGGAATGTAATTCCTCGGGAAATGGATTTGGTGCTATTCTATTGCAAGAAGGAAGGACCCTTTCTTTTGAAAGTTGGCCACTCAAGACAAAGGACTTACACAAACCCATTTATGAGAAGGAAATGATGGCAATACTACATGCATTGAAGCAATAACGCCCTTACCTAATAGGTAGGCATTTCAAGGTCAAAACAGATCATGACAGTCTTAAATACTTCTTGGAACAAAGACTATCTTCAGAAGAGAAAAAAAAAATGGGTGATCAAGATGTTGGGTTATGACTTTGAAGTCAACTAGAAAAAAGGGAAGCAAAATGTTGTGGCAGATGCACTCTCAAGAAAGGATTAAAATGTTGAGGGATTTCTCTGTTCTATCTCTATCATCCAACTTGATTGGATAACATAAGAAAGGGATGAATGGAAGAATTACGAAGAAGTGTGGACTCTCATTCAAAGGTTGCAGCTTGATTCCAATGCGTCCGATACATTTACATGGGAAAATGATTCACTATGGTACAAAGATCGCTTATATTTATGTAAGAAATCACAACTCAAACAAAAGGTACTTTTGGAATTGCACACCTCTCCGATAGGAGGGCACTCAGGATTTTTGAAAACCTATCACAAGGTCAAGAGGGAATTTTTTTAGGATGGGCTTAAAACTGATGTTCAAAGGTTTTTGGTAGAATGTTTGGTTTGCCAACAAAATAAGGTGGAAACAATTAAGACCCCAGGTCTTTTACAACCATTAGTCATTCCAAGTCAGCGTTGGGAGGAGGTTTCCATGGATTTCATGACAGGGTTACTGAAGTCTGAAGGAATAGTGTCATCACGGTGATTGTTGATAGACTTACCAAGTTCTCAGCTTGATATGTAGAACCGTAGCGACCTTTTATGCAATTATTTTGATCTTTTGAAGGCTCGTGTTTATATTTCTGATTGTAAAAAGAAACACAAGATTATATATTTATATGGTATAGAAGGCACAACCACAAGGCATATAGTTTGAAGATATAATGTTCCTTCATCTTTTTGGAGTCATGTAACTGTTGTTGCTCATATACAAACATGAATTCCATTGGCATCTGCTGATGTAATTTTGTTATCTATAATAAAATTACTTGTTTTTTCTCCGTAAATTATAAAAAATAAAATTTGTCAATTAAAAATTTATTTAAAAAAAATAAAATCAAGAAAAAAACAACACTTGCGAGTTGTCCTTGCTTCTTTATTATTTATCCTAGCTTGGTATGTTCGTAATTAAATGCAAGTCATTACTATTTGTACTTTCTTATGTTATGTATCATAGTAAATGACAAAAAATCGAAAACAAATCCACATGAATTTCTTTCATTCACTCATAGGAAGTTGTAGCTGAGAAAGACATAGGACTATTATCATGTGTGAATCGCTTGGCTATTGTCTCATAGGATTAAGAAGAAAAGAAGGGCTTCGATACTCTTAGACACATTTTATAACCAAGTAACTTATTGTGTAGTGAGTAGATTATCGACAACCGAATATTATCTATCACATGTTCCGATTATACAATACTTCTACACAGAACAATGGTGAAACCTTCAATATGAAAACAAACAAGAGCCTTCACCTCAACTCAAGCATGAAAAATCATAAAAAATGATCCATAGAGATCTGACTGGGTATATGATTTGCAAAAACAAAAATTAAAAAATGTGTAAATTAAATTAACTTTGAATCTTATACAAAATGATTTTGATCTTGATAATATGTTTCAAATAATAAGTATGAATATACCGATACCCAAAGAGAGTAAAAACAATACAAATGCAGAAGCATGATGCAGAGATAGTCAATCATCATGCACACATGCAAATTACATTGGCAATGGCCAATGGGTAAACTATCATTGAAACAATCATTTTCACCAGGTAGTTATATCATAATGATAAGCTAATTTTGTAGCAAACAATTATTCTCTAATGACAAATTCAATAAGATTTTGGTAACAATTTCAAGGATAAGAAAAGCCAATCAAGTAATTGTATCATAAATGAACAAATAAAAGTGATTATTTCGCTTTGTGTTATTATTTTCCTTTTGCTCCAAATGTAAATTCACTCACTTTGTTTTCTACGATAACAAGTTTAAGGAGTGTTCATAAACTATTTTAACTTTTACAAACTAATGGCAATAACATGATAAAAGTAGTAAGGTTTCCTCTTTGTCGCTGTTAGTTTGTGGGCTGACCTTATTACTGCTTTTTATCAAACTTTTCTTAGGAGGCATGCACTAAGTAGCATTACTATTGATTCCACCTATTTTATCATTTTATCAAATTTAACTCTATGTAGACACCAACTTTTTTCCTTCAACAAACATATATGTGGATTTGAATTAAAGTTGGCACGGGATTAAATGTAATAGTTGTTTATTTGACACACGTGTTCTTAACATGGCTCATGAGGTTTTCTCTCAACCATTTATGATATTTTGATACGGTGGATTTATGAAATTTTGAGTGTTGTGGTTTTACAATTTTGCTTACATTGTTCTATAACTCGAGACGTGCTTCAAATCGCTAGTCTTTTCTTAGCTTGTCTTTGGGTGTTTTGAAGAAATGACATTATGTTACATTGGCTCATGTCTTGTAAAAGAGTATTAGTTTTATTTTGTGTGTTTTGAAGAAAAAATTAGCCATGTGCATATAGGGTGCATATAAGGTTTAGCTCATTTGGTATGCCCTATATATATGAACATTTCCCTATTAGGCAAGCCCTATCCATATAGGCACTGACTCATTAGGTCCTTATATGATTTTCAACTTATTAGCTAGGACTTATCTATATGGGTGTCATGGCACAATGAGAAGCACAGTGTGCCTAATTTACCAATCTTGTGTTTGTTGTCACACAACAACCTATGATGATGTGTTAATATAGAAACACACTAAAAAAGCTCAAATGATCACAACAATTATGGGCAATGTTTTCTTCTCAGTAATCAAAATTCATATACAATTATATAATGTTCTCTCGACTCTCTACCACTTGGCACTCGATCGACTCATTATAACACTAACAACTATCAAATGACTTGCTATTCTTCAAGACTAACTAACCAACTCTAATGATTGTCATTCTCTTTAATTTTCTTGTGTTTTCTATTCAACATCCTATGCAACTTTCCAACTTCATTCTAGTGTATTTAACTTCTAGTCGACTATTCAAATCCATTCAATTCGTGTATGCTCATCTTTCTCCTCTATCTTATGAATAATTTCATTTTAGCTACCTTCGGGAACATTTTCGTTACTCCCTGTCATGCTATCATGCATGCTCTCCTCACTTCTAATGTATGCTCACCTTTTTCATGCTCTATGTGCTTCTCACGTATGTTCACCTTTGTCATCCTCTTGTTGACATCATCTATCATACATTGCTCTACATGGTGTACACTTCCTGAGTACTCGGTTAAGCTTCTACCTTTGTTGTGCTCATATGTGTCACATTATAAACTAACTTTATCACTTAATGTGTTTTAGGGATGCTCCTAAATTACCAACATTGTGTGTCCTTGCATTTTTTTTCCATCCTCGATCACGTTCAAATATCTTAATGTGTTCATAGATATCGACAAGATTCATAAGCATTTGAAATGTTTTAGCCTAGAAAAATATTCCATTGATGTCCAAAGCACTTGATACCCAACACTTGGTGAAATTGCTGATTTTGCCCAAAACTTGGTTACGAGTCAATCCATGATGCAAAAAAGTTCCAATGACCCTAGACAAAGTTGTATAAGACTTTCAAGCAAGTCAAAGCTAGTCAAAACCAAAGGGTGCAAAAGCAAAGACTAAGATACATGCAACACGATGAATGTGGGAAGAGAAGACTTGACATGCAACTGCCACAAACTATCATATTTGCACAAGACAAGAGAAATATCAAACAAGCATCCATTCAAATTAATTCCAACCAATAAGACACAATCATTAATTAAACATAAAAGAAATACAATGAAGGAAAGAAAAGTTTAATTTATGAGCCTTGGTTAAAGTTAAACGAGAGGTCCACAAGTTGATTGACTTGGGGTTAGTTGAGGCCTCAATGAATGGTGACACATTGGGTGAAACCATGAATCTGTGCTAGGTATTAATGAGTTGTGAGCATCAAATGCACACAATTGTTGGATTACTGAGAGGGGGGGTGAATCAATAATAGCGTAATTATAATCCTTTTTCTTCAAATGTTATATCAATGTAGAATTATTATCCAATAATGAGCAGTAAGAAA
>JASDQU010321665.1:0-13079 GCA_032191745.1 Picea mariana | reverse complement strand
GTAGGGATTTCCATTAGCAGGGATTGCGCAAAGGAGGCAGGTTGTCTGGAGGCAGTAAATTGGCACATGCATTTGCCAATTTTTGTATGACAGTGTGAGACGATTGTATATTGTACTCAGAGCTCTTGGATTATATTTTTGTATGATATTGTTTCATGATCCATGATATATACATAATATATCATAGTGGGTTTTTTAGCTTTATGATTTCTTGGTAAGACATCTATGTTATGTGTGATTGATCTCTCTTCTTCATATTGCAATTAGCGATCGTGTTTTAAATTTTGCAAGAATTTTAGTAGAAGCGATTATGTATTTAACAGTGGCATATAATTGTTAGATCAGGAGAATCTAGGCAATACATAATTTGTATTAAAATGTCTACATAGAGAAAGCCATTTTTATCCAAGGAAGCCAAGATAGTAGCTGAGCTTTGGAGGCCATTTCTGGGAGTTCTACTCCACCTTTGTCAGTATTGTCTATTGTGTTGAGTTCCTCAGACAGAGAAGAACATTGTTGTGTCAGTCAGAGAACAAATTGATGTAATTCTGATGTAATTTGAAGCATTTAAGATTAATAATAAAGCATCCCCTACTGAAGACAGGCCCGGAGACGTAGGCAACTTTGTCAAACTCCGTTAACAAGTTTTGGCATTATGGTTTGTTGTTCTTAATGCTCATTTTTTGTTTTGTATTCTTTATGATGGTTGCAACATTATTTCATTAAAGCTCCTTCTTCTTCTCTTTAATTTCTAAATGGTAAATCAACTCATGCAAAATACTTAACCAAGTCATCTAAAAGATCATTTTGGATCAAGTGGTATCATAGCAGGTTGACAGTTGGTTGTTTTTGAGTATGCATGATTACCAAGGAAAAGTTAAGTCGTGGTGAAGGAGATCTTGTAGAAGGAGATCTTGATATTGGATCAATAAAAAGGACATCTCAAAGTGAGAAGATGGCTTTTGAATAAGGACTTTCTCAACACGAAAGAGAGTTTCAAAGAACTTTCTTTGCCATGTCGGAGAGGGTAAAAGTATTGTACGATGATTACTTGGAATGTAAGAGACTTGTTCAAGGGGATTCTTCAAAGCAATACAAAAGTGAAGAGGGAGAAGAGCCTCCAAAACCTCCTCCTTCACCTCCTTCATCTCCATCTTCTTCTTCTTCGAGTACAAGTTCAAATTATACTTCTGCAAGAAAACATTCTCATTCCCATAAACATAAGCCTGACATGCCATTACTTGAACTTGATGTGAAATTTGAGTTTCCCTTGTATAATGGAGAAGACAATGTTGAGAAGCTTGATAATTGGGTCAGACAGAAGGAGGTATATTGCAATGTGCAACAAATCAATGATGAGGCAACCAATATCAAATTGGCATCGCTTCGTCTTGCAAGCATAGCACTCATCTGGTGGCAGAGTAAGTTGCAACATGGTACTCAGCAAATTGGTAATGTATTCCCATAATGGAAAGATTTTATTTTTTCACTTATAAAACAGTTCTATCCTTTGGGGTATAATGATAAGGCTTTAATTGAATGGCAAAGTCTTAAATTAATAAAAGAACAATTGGTGCAAGAATACACAGATGAATTTTGTAAGATGGATTTGATGTTAAATATTCCATTACATATACAAGAAACTCTAATAAAGTATATAGGAGGTTTGCCTGCACATATTCGTAATACAGTTTTTATGTTTGGACCTACTATTCTTGATGAGGTTTATGTTCAAGAGACATATATTGAAGTAGGAAAAATTGGATTTGGTGTATCAGGGGAATCATTTTCAAAGAAAGAAGGCAAAGGAAAAGGGAATGTGAAGAAAGCAAACTCAGCAACGGTGAAGAAAGAGAAACTCTCTTGCAAGCATTGCAAGAAAGAAGGGCATGATGATGAAAATCATTGGCAATTGCACCCAAAGAAGAGACCGAAGTGGTTCAAAGAGAGGAAAGGGAGGCAAAAACTTGCAGCAGCAACACAACCAATAGACTTGGGGTCAGATTCAAGTGATAAGACTAAAGTCACAACAGTTGGTTTGTCAAGTAAAATTGGTGATGGTTTTGATTCAAGATGTTAATTGTTTCATATAAGGGTCATTTTGAAACATTCCAAGATTGACACTTTATTAGATAGCAGATCTCAAGCTAACTTAATTTCAGAAGAAGTGGTTAAACAATTGGGATTAAAAACTAAGATCCATCACAAACCCTATTGACTAAATTGGATAAGAAAAAATCACAAATTTCCCATAACAAAGCAATGTGTCATAAAGTTTGCAATTACATCTAATTTTGTGGATGAAGTAATATGTGATGTGGTGCCGCTAGAATCATGTGGAATGGTCTTAGGTAGCCCTTATTTATATGATCGCAAAGCAATCTTCTTCAGGGAACATAATCAATGTCACTTAGCTAAAGAAGGGACAAAATATGTTGTGCATGCTCATCATATCAAAGGGAATCAATCTCTTTTTACAATGGAAAAATTAAAGAAGGCGACTTATGCAAACAATACACCTATAATTATACCAGTTGATCTTAAGCAAGAAAGTAAAATGGTCGTAGCATGTAGATCTAGCCATACTTTGCGTCAAGATGATTTTTTGTCGTGTAGACCTGTAAAGAAGAATAGACATGTTGGTTCATTTTCAATCATGTTTCTGATATGGTTATCATTGCTAATGTTTTCTACATGGATGGTAGTGGGTTCAGAAAGATGTGAGAAAATGCAAATGGCTAACAATATGTGTTCAGTTATCATGTTTGTTTTGCAATTGATTATGATGCGACAAGTGCACAGGACAAATTTGATAGAAAAAGGACAAGTGGGGAGGCCTATCCCTCACTTGATGTCTGGTTAATATCCTTTTGGAGGACCAAAAGGTCTCAGTGGGGAGGTGTGATCCAAATGGATCTAAAATGGCCAAAACTTCAAAGTTCTCGGATTTGGATGAAACCAATGCAATCGTGTAGTGCTCGTCGTGTCGATTCCGACAATATATTCTTTTTCGAAAATGGACTCTGTATGCGAAAGATATCGTGATTTGAAGTTTAAGTCAAACAAGAAAAAAGTCAAAGTCAAAGTCAATAGTATGTATTGTTGGCGTCAATAGTACGTCAACATGACACATGGCAGATGATGTCAGCATTATATCATGATGATTTTAGCATGATGACATTGCAGCATCAGAGGCTTATATGTGTCATGTAGATTTGGCATTTTCAGGGCTGAGTTAGCATGGTACAGAATTGACACGTTGACTGTACGGATGTTGATGTGGAAGCTCATACGATGACGTGGCCCAGTGAAAGATTGATACATGGTAGTACGGATGATAGGCTGGTAGTCACATGGCGACAAGTGGAAGGTTCTAGGTTGGACACATGGTGGTACAGGCTGATTGTGCAGCTGAGTTAGCGGTTGATTGGGTCGGTGATTGTGCAGCTGACTGTGTGTACAGGGCCAATCCAGATGTGACATGTGGTCCAATCACAGAGCACCATGTTTCACCCTAGATCAAGCCAATAAGACTTGGTTCAAAAAAAAATTGGGCCTCCCGGCAACTTGAACCCACGACCTATCCTCTTGCAATGGCTTCACCAAAGAGCGCTAATCGGTCTAGCTACCGTGGTCGTTGTCAACCATATGGAAATAATCTATAATAAATGGGATATGGAGGAGTTTTGGGGGATAAGCACCCAAATAGCCCTGCAGACCAAAGTGCATATAATCAAGGTGTTTTTCACGTGACCAGGTGCAGAGGACCAGGGGGTGCACAGTGTCATTTGGATTGGCACTCAGCCACGTGGTCGTTCACATGACCAGTGTCCGGAGGACAAGGGCACAAGTGCCTAGAACTCCGCCACATGGGCCATGTATATGACCTGGAGCCTATCTAAAAGGGGGCATGCGCATAAATTTTGCCAGAAGTGGGTTTCAAACCATAGGATTGGATTTTTATTTAATTTTAGGCCTGTTTTAATGGGATTTTGCCCATTTTTGGAGGATATGGAGCCCATATTGAAGCCAAATTTTGGGAGAAAGTTGGGATGTGACCCCCAACTCAAAATCTATTTAAATCCAGCCTTTTTTCCATGGAAAACAAGTTCAGAACAGCAGAATGATTCCAAGTTGTAGAGAGCAAGCCATTTTTATGCAGGGAAGCCAGGAGAGTAGCTGAGCTTTGGAGGCGGTTCTACTCCACCTTTAGTTTCGCCTGTTGCATTGAGTTCCTGAGATAAAGCAGAACATTTTTGTGTTAGTCAGAGAACAAATTGATGAAATTATGAAGTACTTTTGAAGCATTGAAGATTAATAAGAAAGCCTCTCCCACTGAAGAGAGGCTCGGAGACGTAGGCAACTTTGTCGAACTCTGTTAACAAGTTTTGGCGTTGTGGTTTGTTGTTATTAATGCTCATTTTTTGTTCTGTATTATTTATTATGGCTGCAACATTCTTTCATTAAAGCTCCTTCTTCTTCTCTTTAATTTCTAAATGGTAAATCAACTCATGCAAAATACTTAACCAAGTCATTTGAAAGATAATTTTGGATCAAGTAGTAAGGCATCTTTTTAAATGTTGCTATCCTCCTTGAGATTTCATCCATAGGATCCAGATATTTCTCCATCTTGCTTAGCCACATAAGTGCAAACCCTACTATCATCCTTCTTATACCTGTATGTACACAATCTTATTTTCCTTGTGTTTCCCCTCAGGCTGGAAAGATCTTTGTGTGAAGGGTGTATTTCATCTTCGTGTGTCATCCAATCATCTGTTAGTGCAACTTCCTCCATCCAATGCATGATAGTCTCTAGGGTGCATATCCCAGGGTGTGGGCTTCATGCCCATCTATGTGCCACCATGACCATATCTAGCATAAAAAATCTGATTTGTTTGTCATCCAAGGTCCGAAATATGTGAGAGATAGTATCTAAGTGTGTCAAGCCATTGGGTGACTCAATGCTCTACTTAAAACATGGCATATCATGTAATAAAGGCAAAACATCCTGGGTGAAATCCTTGGGCGTCCTTCAAAACACCATGTTAGGGGCATCCAAATCAAAACAAAGCATAGAATCAAGTAAAACCAGCGTTCATAAGATACACCAATCCTTAGCTCATACAAAGTAATTTGTTACTTGAGATATAAACCACATAAATAATCACATCAAGTATCCCTTTCAAATTTCACATTAGCTCAAGACTGTACGTAAGTTGGCAAGTTTGAATATGGGAGGACCTTCATCAAACCCTATTAGGTGTGCCAACCAAAACAGTGAAAGAAACGACCCAAGTAGAGGGATGTGTCTCAATGGAAACATTGAAAGAAAAGAACCCTTCAAGAGTAAGTGTGATAGTGATATGTGTTGGGCTTACTTCATGGCATATGGTATCATTGAATCCATTTCCATGAGCGCTTTTGTGGAGGGTGTGCTTGCTCTTGAGTTACCACTTTCTAAGCGCTATGCTTTTCCAAACCCCTTAATATGCCTTTTTATTTGTCCTCTTATCGTATTCGCAAGTCCCATTTATAAGGTTTCAAGTTATAGCATCACTACTTGGGACTAGGGAAAACACAGAAAGGGTAGAGCTCAAGTATAGACTAGATTTTTAGAGTCCTTTGTTGTTTTCTTTTTCTTTCTTTAGCATTATTCTTTCTTTATTATTCTTTTGCGAGCATTTGCAATCAACCTCTGGGCCTTCAACCCCTCTTCTCATGAGAGAATTAACCATGACCCATTAATGAAGTTTAGTAAACTGTGATAGGCTCCAGAATGGTAATTGTTAAGTATGTGGCGGGGAAATGAAATGTTACCCTTACGAGGACCCCCTAGTGGTACCCCTTTTCTTTGGGGGTGACAACAAAAGACTAGGGCATAGTTATTGGTGAACAAGGTGAAACAAGGAAACAAGCATAAATTCTTGAGCTTATTATCCATTATCCGACTTCAACCAATTATCCTCATTCACATGCCTAGTACATTAATCACAACACTTTGTATGAAAGAAGGACTAACATACCTCATGGTGACGTTGGCTCATCATCTCCCATACATTGGATTGACTGGATGTGATGATAGTGATTGATCCAAAGTAGAAGAGGTAAATTTGAGGGGGGTTGTTGGGCTACTATGGTGCAAATGTTGATCATCATCATCAATGGGATCATTCTCTTCATTGTGGGCCATGAGACACGATCTCCTCTAGTTACCCCTAGGCTGGGGGAAGTAACACTTCTCATTCAAAAAATAATTAAGCTTATATTTGTGTGGCCTCCTAATTATGGGCCTTCTTTGTTCTAGATTTTTCACCTCTTCTAGGCATTATTACTTTAGTTATTACAGGAGATCTATTTATGTATCACGACCTAGCCCTCTACCATGTTTTTCCATGGTACAAATTGCATTTTTTCCTAGCCCTTTATCATGATGTTGTAGTTCCATTTGTACTTTGACTTGATACTCATATGGGCATAGATACGTCTGACTCATGCAGAAAAGAAATATTACCATTCATAAAATTTGTGTTGTGTTTGTAAGTGGTTTCCTTCTTCTTTCTTATGGGTGACCTTCGCTTATGGATCTATAGCATTCACTTTCCTTGTAAAAATAATGATGCTTTCAGGCCATACTTTATCCCCCTGCCCTCACACATTGCGGGCATATGTTGACACACCAATTTCATCATTATGCACTAAGAGTGAGTCTTAAATCCCAAAAGCATCACCATGGGATCGCTAGGGTTTCTAGCTCTAATATTGTCTTGGAAAATGCCTAATCTCTTATCTTGATTTACTTTTGGATCCGTGGAAAGGGTTTTTAGTATTTTTTCCAATCCATAATTGATCTTGTTGGTGAAGGATTTATCTTGAGGAAACCCTTCCTGTAAGGCCTTGGTTTTCATGTCTTATCTTGATTAGACAAAAGACTACTTTTCCCTAAGGCTCTAGTCTCTTATTATAATATGTAAGCATGGTGTTAGAACCATGTTTTTCAAAGTTAGATTCATAGGTTCGTCCAATTTTTTAGAGTTATTTCTTAGTTTTTTGAAAAAACAAAGTTTTCCTAAATAAGTCGCAGTTGGTGTGTCAAAGTTCATGAGGTCAGTGACAAACTAAAGGATGGTTTGAAAGATCGAGCAAGGACTTTGGATAAGAGTTAGGAAAAGGGTGTAAGGATTAGTCATGTGTGAATTGTAAGGGTTTATCTTTTGAAATATCGATTCATGTCAAAAAAAAGGGGAATTTGGGTACCAAAGTCGAGTCAAGTTGTTAAGACAAAGGTCATATTAAAATATATTATGAGCATCATTACCTAATCATGAAGTCAGAAAAGTTAACAATCATGGCACTCCTATCATTTGTACTTTGCACACTTCAAAAGTGTACCCGTTGCACGAGTTTGCTACGCAAATCTTCAACCTGCTTTCGAACTTCTCGTCGCCATGGATTTATCGTCCTCTTCGATGATTTCATTCCTTATTCGTTCAAGTATAAATATTGGTCACCCTTCATGTTTATCCATCACTTTCAGAATTTGTGTGTCGTCCATAGTTTTTTCAGCAAGCTCTAGAGCCCTTCACTACGTAAAAACTATTTGTTGTCAGTCGTTATGTAAGTCTTTATTTTGATTTTGTTGTGTCTCCTCCATTGTTTTCAGCCATTGATTAAAAGTCTTTTTGGAGCTCGTTGAAAACTAGATTTTCAAAATGAGTTGTTTATTCTCACAGTCAACCTTCTCCCTTCTAAATTACATACTGTTGCACTGATATTTTCACTGCGCCAAGTCTCCCATTGTTGTTTGCTGTTGAACCGAGTTTTCCCACTATGCCGAATTTTTCCGTCACACTTTCCTACCACGTCGAGTTTTCCCATTGTGCTGAATTTTTTGTTACTGATTTGTTTGTCGCGCAAAGATTCATGTTGCTACCTTTTTCTTGTAGTTTCTACAAAGTTCATCATTCTTATTTACTGCATAGAGAGGGTATTACCATTTATTGTTGCGCGCTTTAAATTAGCATATACTAGCATCATGGCAACTTCCCAAAGAAAAAGAAAGAATGCAAGAAGTGGCAGGGCCGTGAGGTTTGAACCTCGGGATTTAAAGTTAATAAATGCAGACCTGACAATCAGGGCATCTTTTGAACAAGCCGGATGTATGCGTTTCTACAAAAGGATTCAAGGATATAATGTGCAACTAGTTGAGCAGTTTTCCCTCAACTTTACTGGTGTCTGTGTGACAATTGCGGGAATCACGTTCCAAGTGACAGAGGATACTATGTCAGTTGTGACAGAGATCCCTTTGCAGGGAGAAAAATGCTTTAAAGGTATGCCTCTAGACATTTCATGTTATATGGATTTCATCAAGCCTGAATATCAAAATCGGAAAATTGGAGCCGACAATCCAAGCGAGTATCTCCTGGAGCCTTTTGAGAAACTTTTGAAGATAATCAAGAAACATTTCACCTGTGAATGAAGATTCAACAAGGTGCATCCATACCACATCATGTTACTGAAGCATTTCACAGGGGAAAATCCCTTAAACCTACCTTTCTTCTTGTGTCAAAGCTTGAGAAAGATGGCAAACAGTGTTCAGGCCAAAGCTAATCAGCCAGGGAACAACTTATTTCATTTTTCATTAATTAAGATGTTAGAGGTTGAAGAATTGAGACATTTGAACAAGGACTTGAATTATTTTCTAATTTTGGCTAACATTCCCAGAAACCCTAAAGGGGACATTCCTCTATCTGCGGAGGAATCAACACTTCATAGTTCAGAGGCAAGAAAGGAAGATGTTACTGAAAGAAGAAAAGGGAAAGAAATAGAAGACTCGTCATTTAGTCATCCAACATCCCAGAAGAGAAGCAGGTCAATATTGACTAATAAAACTGAGGAGATCCAAGCTCCCAGTAAACCACACACTAATTCCTCTGCCAAGAGATTTCCTATACACAAAGTTCAACTAGAGATTGTTGAATGTGCAAACAAGGGAATTGATGAAAGACAGGTGAAGTTAGGTGGGGAAAATGAAAATACTCAGGAAATGAAACAACAACTAAATCAAGCTCAACATGTCATAGCCCAATTTTATCAAGAAAACAAAGAATTGAGGAGACAACTAGTAGAAAATATTATTGAAACACCAGCATCGCAGAGTCAAGCAGGTTAGTTATCCCCTACCTCACCAACAACAAGAGAAAAGAATATCAATTGGCTTAAAAAGAAGCTCAGAGAGGCCCAAGATGTAATCATTAAGATTAGGGAGGAAAAAGGATGTTAGAGGCAAGAATCATGGAACATTTCAAAGAGTGCAGACCAACTATTGATAATGCATGTGCAGCTCTCTCCGGCGTTCAATTGAAATTGAAAAGAACTGGGGCTTTGTTGAGACAGATGAACAATTTGAAAAGACAAATCTTGTCATTGAGAAGGACAAATAGGGCCTTACAACTACAAGGGACTTTGAACAAAGAAGCTACGGACAAATTGGATGATCCCATTCTCTACAGCCAAATGGATTCGAGCGCGCAACCTCTGCATGAATATCTGTCGCGCAAAATCACTGCCCAGATTTCGCAACTATTAGTTGCACAGCAAGAGCCAAAATCTACTATGCAGTCATGAAAATGTTGTTCAACAATACGCATAATGTTCAATCACAACCGTATGGTTGTTATTTGCCTAAAGAATTTATGATTATAAACAACATTCTGGATAGTTTGTGATTGCCATATCGACTTTCCTATTTTTGAGAATTTTTGTAAAGGTTGTTATTCTCTTTGAAAACAACCAGATCTAGAACTTTAGGAGATAGTAGTTTGATTCCTAGTAGCTTAGTATAGCTTTTCTCTCTATATATAGGGACTATTTTGATGTAAACTAGGCGTGTGGGAAAAAGTATAGATATTTTGATCCTCTGTGTAATTTCTTGAATCTAAAGAAATACAAATGCAGAAGTATCGAGTTCCTTAAGAAAAAAATTCTAATGGTGATGCTCTGAAGTTTTTACCTCTCCTTGTATGTATTTCATGTGTATTCATATTCATTTTCACTTCTCTTCTGTTTAAATTGGTAAATTTTAAAATCTAGAATTCATCTAAGTGGTGCTCTAGACTGAACCAATTTAAATTTTGTCTTTCTTCCCAACTAAGATCAAAATTCATCCACTACGGTGCTTTGATTTTGTTTTATGTTTCTTTTCTTCTTTCACCGTACATAATCAAATTAATTACCGAAGTTCATCACCTTGTTTAGCCTTTGTTCCTTTGAGGAGTTCTACCTACCAAGCATTGTTTCTTTGTTTTCAGGGTTTGAATCCATAGCCCCAGAAACACTATCTTTTGTCAGCAGACATGTTAAAAATCTACTTTGAAGTTTAAAATCTAGCCATCAAGAAAAGCAACATGTCTATCAGAGATCAAGTCTCAGAGAGAGCCCTCTCTAGATTGGAAAGGCTAGTTTCCATTCTTAAAGTTGGTTTGTAGGTTACCTTTGTAGATTGTTTTTTCAGCCCAACAATTTACTCAGTGTTAACACATGGGATAACCAAATCTTGGAGGGGTATACTTCTTGACCCCATAAGCCCTACGTGGATATTAGGCACTAAGTCTACTCCCAACAACCAACCACAAAAACCCTAAAATCCAAATTTTATTTTCTTTCTTGTTTTATAAAAGATATAAATAATAAATCCAAAAAGATATCAAAAGAAAAATCAAACAAAAATATTTATTCGTTGTCTAGAGAAAGGTTAATGTTTCATTTTTCTTTCTAGACATCTTGAATAAGGGTTTATGCTTCATTGTCAAGATTTAACCCTGAGAAGGAAAATAGGCCCTGCCTCATTGTGATTTAAGGATTGTTCTAATATATCATGTGTTGATTTAAGGTGTTCTTCAATTCTAGAAATTAATTTGTAGCATTAGAAATCAAATTTGGTGAAACCCTAAGGGCTAGGGTTTGGTGCTTTGAGGTGTATTCTAACCCTCTCCAAATCTATACTTCATTTTTGTATTGTTTTTCAAGCTTATTTAACACATATAGTTGTGAAATTAATCTCTTAGTTTCTAAATTGTGTTTGTCTTTCATTGGGAGATTCTCTTGGTGAAACCCTAAGGGGATTCACAATCATTTTTAACAAGTTTATGCTAAGTTCATGATCACATATAAATTAACCTTGTAATTTGTCAGTGTTGGTTTGTATTTACCGATGTAACTTATCTACTATTTCATACTTGTCATGTAATAATTAGCTCCCAACTCTCTTTATATCGGGGTAGTTTATGCCTTTGTTTCCTACTAGATATTATTTAAGTCACCTTTTCACTTATTGGGAATTGGTACATCTAATCATATATTAAGGTATGTGTTGAAGTAAATCATATATCAAAATATACCAACTTACTTGAAATGTTTACTTCACATAGATTAATATACCCCCCTTTGCTTCAAGGAGTTGGCCTAAAGTGAAGGGGAAAGTGTACTAAGGTGACAATGGTGCATTTCCCAAGTGTGCTTACCCATGTAGCATTGCGGTTGGGACTTTCCTAAGGGTGCTAATTTGGGTGGTAACATTTTCTGGCACTGTTGTCAGGGATGACCTTGCAAACGCATTTCAAGAGACGACATTATCCCAACAAGCTTAAAACATTTTATGGCGACGTTGTCTACGAAAACCTTGTGAATGTGTTTCCAGAGACGACATTATCTGTGGCAAGCTTGAAATATTTTATAGCTCAGTTTACGAGAAGAAATTCCATCCCTTGGGTTGTGGGTAAGTTTTCATGTAATTGTATCTTGATGAGATTATTGCTATTGCTAACTTGATTTGTCTCATCTGGTGACTCCATCGAAAGAAAATACAACAAAAATTTACTCTACAAGAAATAACGCCCAAGGTAAACTTATTCTTGTTCTTGAACTTGAACTTGTTTGTTAAAAAAATAAAATATAAGCTTAAGACAAGGGAAGCAAACAATCAATTGGGATTTGAATCTTTACAAGATATTAGAATAATATTTGTTGATTCAATTGTCCTAACGCAAGTTCAAATGGTCGCTCCTTGGTTGAAAAATTATTTTAAACTATTTGATTTCTCTAACATTGTCTAGGTCAACCTCATGAAATGCCTGCTTCTTTGGAAAAATTGCCTGCTTTCCATGGTGATAATGTTATTAGTGCTAAAGAACATTGGGATGAATTTATTGATCATATTACTACTCTTGGAGTGTGTCATCTTGATGTGATTTATAAATGTTTTTCTTTGTCATTAAAGAAAGATGTTAGGAAATGGTTTCTCGTATTGTCTGATAATAGTATTAATTCCTTTGAGACATGTGAAAACATTTTCTTTGATAGATGGTTGGAAAATAACGATAGTCGATTTCTTTTGAATGTTTTGACTAAAATAAAAATAAATGAGAAGGAGACTATTGATGAATTTAAGAATAGGTTTGATAAGATTGTATAGGACATCCCTCAGACTCATAAGCCTACCTCAGCCACCATTCTAATGTATTACATGAATGATTTTCAAGAGCATTTCAATTTCTTCCTCAACGAAGCTAAGCCTACAGATATATCAGATGCCAAAAAAAAAGCCAAAATCTTGGATGGTAGTTGGAACTTCTAAGGAAGGTTAGATATTTTAATTCATCCTATGACTAAACTTGATCATAAGCAAAAGGTCTCTCTTTCCACTGAGCCTCCTCCTGATCCTATCACGCTCCTTATGGAAGAAACGAGGAAGATGTAAACAATTTCCACGCAAACAATGAGTACATTGCAGATTAGGATTATGCAAATGGAAAGAAACCAACAACAGAACGAGTTTACACCAATGAATGAATATTGAGGCCCTTCATCAAATCATAGGCCTCCTACAACATTGGAACCAACCAACATGCTTGAACATTGTTACACATTATTTTCGTCATCCCTATGATCGTTAATGATGTAAACCTATCTATTGCCTTTAGAGGGGTCACAGTGGCCTAAGTTCCTGAAGAGAGAAGGAAGAAGAACTTTTCCTGAGAAAAGAAGTTGCTTTTTTCTATGTAAAAACCTTATAAAAAGAAATG
>JASDQU010321664.1:0-13076 GCA_032191745.1 Picea mariana | reverse complement strand
ACTTGGTCGTAATGGCATGTCCAGATCTCCTATAAATTTGATCCCTGCGTATGGGTAGTCTTCTAGATATATCACCTACCTACGACACCAGAAGAAAAACTCGTCGTTGTAGGGCATTGAAACCCTACCACCCCCCAATCGCCTCATCACCTCGGTCCATTGTGCCATGAATGGATCACGAAGTCCATGTGGAACAATATTGACTCTAGTGCCCAAGCCTAGAACCTGCTCGAAGAAAAAACCACATAAGATAGACGCAAACCCGAAGTTGTTGTTTCTACCAAGTTTGCAACCTATTAGTTGACTCTTCATGTTGGCCAACAGTGATATGCACCAGTTGTAAACCATGGGTCACAAGCACTCCACCGAGTAGAGTCTAAATGAGCAACGTTGAGATGCCTCTACGGCTATCGAAGCGAATAAATGACGTGTCAAGGTCCAGTATGATAAATTTGTCTATCGTTGGCAGTATGTTGAGGGTGACTTGGTCCTCTTGTATGACCAAGCTAAATAACCACTGGGGGAAAGCAATTTCAACCGCATGTGTCACAATCCTGCTATTGTGCAACATGTCTTAGAAAAAGGAACCTGTGAATTAGAAGATTATGAAGGGAATATGTTGGTTTAGCCCAGGAATGGCCTCTACTTGAAAATATATTACTCTTGAGCCCAATCTTGGGCGTAACTCTTTGTATACTAATCTATTTTAATGTATATATCTTCTGCTCTTTTCATCATCAACTTGCTTATTGAGTTTTCCCTTGGTTGACAGATGTCAAAAAAGTATTTGGTCTAGTTAGGATTCACAAATAGGGTCAGTCTTCATACACAGAACTTGGCTTCTTCCATTTGGGTTGTTTACTCACCTGAGGGTCAACTGGTTTCTTCAGGTGGCATTCACCTAGGGCCATTAATGAATAATGTGGCTGGATATAGCGTCATTATAGAGCTTTTGAGATTTTGGTATTTGTTCTTTAGAAGTTTTCCTAGACTCCCAATTAGTAGTATGTCAGTTGAATGACAGTTACAGTGTGTGAGACCATACTCTACTATGACGATTCCTACGGGTATGACTTTTGGAACAACATCTTTATTCTATTACTTATCATCACATAACTAGAAGTTCTAATTATTTATCCGATGCATAGGCTAATTATGATTTATATTGGCATTTGTTACATAACTAAAGCAAAGAAATAACATTCACCAATGTACACATTGTAATATAAGTAAATCCGAATACCAATGCTTTTTATATTTCATCTCTCCAAAAATATGGTGTTCTAGTACAAAATTGGGGCTCACACCCTCAAAATACATATACGACCGATCAATACAATAACCATGAAATTTGTGCCTGTGGAACCATATGTGTGTCATGCTAGCATATTATGACATTTTCAAGATGCCAGAAGAGTCACACCCAAGAACAGGGCACACCTATCACTTGTCGCTGCATCGCCTTCAACAGATCCTCTACCTGAACCATCAAAATTCTCTGCATCAAATGCGACAGGTTTCCCTGCACGTTTTGAATCACTCTCTCAGTGTCTCCTCCCGCTGGATCATCCCCCCAGTGCCTCCTCTGGTGTCGAGGGAGTCCATATGATTGTCACAGACCCACATATGCAGAACATACATGTTTTAATTAGTACTTGACGTCATACAAAAATATTTTTGTTTTCTTTTACAAAAATACAAAAAAATGAAACATTCAAAAAACAATTTCATACCTATGTATCAGTAGGCGGAACTTGGTGGAAATGGCATGTCCGGATCTCCTCTAAATTTGATCCATGCGTATGGGTATTCTTCTAGAGATATCACCTACCTACGACACCAGAAGAAAAACTCATGGTTGTAGGGCATTGAAACCCTACCACCCCCCAACCGTCGCATCACCTCGGTCCACCGTGCCATGGATGGATCACGAAGTCCATGGGGAACAATATTGACTCTAGTGCCCAAGCCTAGAACCTGCTCGAAGAAAAAACCACATAAGATAGACGCAAACCCAAAGTTTCTCTTTCTACCCTGTTTCTAGCCTGTTAGTTGACTCTTCATGTTGTCCAGCAGTGAGATGCACCAGTCATAAACCATGGGTCACAAGCACTCCACCAAGTAGAACATAAGTGGCCTTGATGCCTAATGCAACGAGGTCGACGCTGTGATCCGTGTCAACACTAGGACAATGATCTTGAGACTCAAATTGTTGATCGCTCTGATCGAGATTTGGCTCCCTACCTTCTCAGTCCTTGCAATGCAATGGGTGGCTATGTAGTCCTCTATATTCATGCCACTCCCAACTCCCGGGGCTTTGAGTTTCACCACCTCACCCCGACGTGACAATCCTATTAGAAAGTATATGTCCTCGACTTCAATCCTCAATGGTTTCCCATCAAGGTTGCAGGCCTCTGTATTTGGATCCCATTAATTCACCACAATCTGGAGCAGTCTCACTCGATACCTCATGCCTTTGGGAGCCCAAAATTTATATATCCCACATCATCTTAGTTCCATTTGGGCCCCTGGATCTCTTTCCACTATAACATAAACCTCTTCATGCTCTCTCTCTCTCCTCTCTAGCACCATTCTGTAAGTTTAAAATCCATTTTTGAGTCAGTACCATTCTAAAAACTCAACTCACAGACTTGTACGCAAGCTGCAAATCACATAGTCATGTATAGGGATGCATATACGTGGGGTCTATTTTGATAACAATCATGGATAGGGTTGCGTATATGAGACCTGATGATCTACAGCCCACATATACCCTAGTTTCTAATTTACTCCTTCAAATACTCAAGAATTGAAGCCTAAATGAAAATTTTAAACCAGTAGGAATGAAGAGAAGAGAAAGAAGACTTACTTGGTCTAGACGGTTGTCAATTCCGTCACTCGTAGCTCCCGCAATAAGCACTTGAAGATACAGGGTAATTTGGTCCAAAATGCACTATTTGGGTAAAAAATACAAATGATATGGTAAATTGGTTATTGTTTTACTATTTATAGAAAACATTTACCCACTTTACATAGTTTTTGCTAATATTGGCCTAGTGGACTAATAATGCAGTGGATAGAGTTGGTTTTGGTGGTTTTATATGTGGATTCTTGCGGTTTCTAGCATCATGTTTCTCGTTTGTAACTTTGGTAGGTATCTTCGTTGACCAACATATAGGATAGGTCAACTCCATTTTGCACACTTGCATTATCCTATAACTGTAATTTCTATTCCTTAGGTACAAACCCATTTATTAGAGACACAAAACCTTCTTTCTACAACTAGAAGTGTCGTTATTGAATGGTAGAGACATACCAAACATGGGTGCCCTAGTTAGAACCTCTGTGCCATTCAGTGCCCATGTAGAGATTTTTTCGTAGGACCGGGAGTCCTTTATAACTAATATGAATTTTCATTCTAACCTCATTTCTTACTCGTAAGCATGCTGACCTATACCTATGGGACTCCCACAAGTCTGGTTTAAGCTCTTTTTCGACTCTCTCAAAAAGAGAAAAGATTGTCGAGTGAACTCGTCTCTTTCACACTTGTGAATTGGGTTTGAAATGATGTCTATTTGGTGTAATTTTAAACCTTTTTTAAACCAAGTAAACTAAATTTATGAAAAAGGACATTCTTTGGCATTAAGTTGCAATTTCATGTCATTCTCTTTCTTGCAGTATTGAGCCTATTGTCAGTTCTCACTTTCGCAGAATAATCCTACCACCTCAATAGTTTTCATCATCAACCAATCAGAGCCTTGTTTATATCCTTTGTAGCTTGACACCCTATACCCCAAGAGGAAACATTCCCTCAAGTTCCCATATCTTACATGCACCTTGTTGTGCTACTTATATGTTTAGTATAATGCACTCATTAATGATCAATCCAGGATTCGTAATCAACTGAGTTACAAGACATCAGTAAGAAAGGTAATTCTAATTTCATGAGTATAGAACTATTCTAGATTATGCATGCTGGAAATAAAGCAAACTAGAAAATGAAAACACACTTTGGTTGTCCTTCACAGAGAGGCTATCTAGTCCATTAGGGCACATGCAAGTATGAGATGGAGTTCTTTTGACAGATCAACTCTGCTATCTGACCTAGTAAGTTAATCACAATCACACTTTGAAAAGGGAATCATGCATCAATATTCAAGACATAAAGGAAGTCACACATCAATCATGAAGACATAGCATGGGCAATTCAATAATCAATATACAGGGTATGTTGTGGTTCACAATATTCTATTGTGAACTTCACTAGTTCTTCTCCAAATACGTTTGACTACTGCTGTAAACATACATGTCCATTAGGAAAAATCAAATTCATGCAAAACAAAGTAAAATAAATATCTATGAGCAATCATATAATCGGAATTCTAGACTGAACTATATTGTTATCATCTGAAAGAATCAAGATTCAAGTAATCTCACGATTATGCTACTGAAATCAAATGCTAACACTAATCTACAAATATGCTGACCTTTGTTGGGTGGTGGGCCCTTGCCGCTTCAACAGGTCAGTGACTGGAGTCTACAGTAAGATTTCTTTCAATCCACACATTACTCTTACTCAAACTTCAAAACATAGAATTAAACTATGCTAACAACTCAACTCACATTCATTCATAAACGATCAAGACATGAAAATAAATGACATCCTTCTATTAAACCTCAACTCAGAATATGTTCTACTATATGTAATGTTGCTTCATATGATGTGTTATACTATCTCTCTACTACTTCCACCATCCTTTCCATGACTATTTAAACAGTCTTAGTCGTGAAACACAAGGAGATGAAATCTTTAGCAGATCAATCAATAGTCAAATTTATATATTCGGATACATATTTTAAGCTTCATCCTCATGACACGAAGTGTATGAGGATGAAGCAATAAACAAGATAGCTTAACATATCCTTGATAAATCTTTGATGATTCAAAAAACATCCAACAATTATCTTGGGCACAATCTGGGGCTAAACTTGATATATTCTACTTCCTGTATTGGTACTGGATCGTGACAGGTGATATTCGGTAGATGGTACCGTATCCAAACAACAAACAAGTGGTTGGTACCAGACTAGAACAGTTTGTGGCCATTGGTACTGGATCGTGATAGTGAATGGTTCGGTACCGGATCTGAATGGAAGGTGTTCTTGGTACCAGATTCGGACAGTGGCACTCTGGCGCATAAGTACCGGATGGCTGAGATGATACAGAAATGCTAGAGGTCAAAGGTTATACGTGGCAATTTAAAACATTAGTACATGAAATATTTAGTCTCCTTTCTCAATAAACCAAAAACTGCATGAATTCAATTATACTTTACCTTATGACCTCATCAATGGCTAATGGTAGTGTTCTTTGTCATTAATCCAAGATTAGGTAGGCCTAAAAGGTATAAATGAGGAGTATAATAGGGTAGTGGGGATGTCAGTTTAGAGGCTCAAAACACCTCCTTGCATTCATCATAGGTATGTTCCATTGTTGGAACTAGTTTCTTATTCACGACACTCATTTCCTCCTCTGTATCATAGCATTCATTTGACTATGAAGAAACAAAAAAAGATGAGCGGAAAAAGAGTATTATCTTATGTTGGGAGCAGTCGTGTTTCCTTTGAACAGAGAACAAACTTTTGAGTCCTCTTGTCATCAAAATTTTGGGTTTATCATGACCTTTGGAAGTTGAGCTCGCTACTGAGAGTTTGCTCCACTGACTGGTTACTCTTCTAGTCCCTATGGAGAGTTTGATTGGTTCCTCCTGCATCACAAAGTTTTATCATTGACTCTATGCTGCCAAAGTCATCCATATGTCTCATGCTCTTGTTCAAAGGATGTCTATCAACATGTGTCAGCCATTTCTCATAACTCTTGACTTTGCATGTTGGCCATACCCTCAGTGTGTCTGAGAGTTACATGAAGATTTCGTCCTACTGTGCACCTTGGTCCTAATTTCCTTATGAGTAGGTAAACATGAACCCAACAATAAACATATCCTCATTGGTCGCTGACTGGGGGATTTCCCTTGTGTTCGACGATAATAAATATATTCACACATAGAGATTCATGTAGTGTCTTGGATGCCATTATCCTTATTGGTGGTTTCCTCACCTTTGTTGGAATTTTTCCTTATTGGCTACTATTCAAAGGGTCTTTGTTGTGCACTGCTTGCATCTACTGCATGCGAAATATGCACAGGGTCATTGGTTCGTGAACATATTATTTGTCTGAGTTCCTCCAAATCATCAAGCTCCTTATTTGTACCTTATGTTGAATGATGAGAGATGCCTTAATGTTCTCCTTTCAGCGGGTCTCCTTCCATCGAATTTAGCCCATCTATTCTAGAAATGAGACCTAGAGTCCTATGAGTACCTAAAGGATTGTAGTCATAAGTGGTTGGTTCCGTCGCCATCAACAGTTGGGAATAGAGCAATGTCTCCTGATCAATGGATTCTTCAAGTGTTCGACCTCAAAACCGTTATTCACACTCGTAAGAATGTACTAGGTCCCTTGATACCTACTTTCATTATCAATAGGTTGTCTCGTGTTTGTTAACAATATACCTTAAGGATCGGTAATCAAAAGAAGTCTCATTGTGTTCAACCTCAACTCCTGTATTCACATGTTATAGAATTGCACCTTTGGTAGATCATGTAGAAGACTTGAAGACATCATTTCATAGTCACAACTTTCCTGAGTTGTTGCTATCATTCATTGGACCAATACCTATATGACTTCAGTGATCATGGGAGATCAGATTGTACTCCATTGTATACAGATAACTTCAGATTGATTTTGAGACTGGTTTTCACTGGGCCTTGTTCATGACTATAACAACCTATGGCATGTATCTACTTTTTATTTCCTATTCATGGCCATAAACAATTGTTTGGTATATTTCCACATGGATCTGCAGTGTAATTCAAATTGGCAGCCATGTGCGCAAAGTCATTATGGATTGTAATATTCTTATGAGAAACTAGTTCATCCAATTGGGTCTCCATTACTCTACTTCTAGGAATTATAATGTATTTCAGCCATTGTAGATACTCCTCTAACCTCACACATCAGGGGGCATCTGTTATAGTAAGAGTTTCCTCAAGCCATGCAAACTTGCTCAGAAGGCCTTTTCTATTTCCCTATGTAGACTTGAAGTCCCCTTTTGCAGTTCCCAGAGATAAAAATTATACTTTTCAACATATACGCGCCCTAAAAGATATACAACATCTGTACACGCAGTTTGTACCATTACAATCCGCGTACATCGGGTTTTATGCTCAAAATTAAAAAATGGTGTTGGGTTTCCATGTCATGTTATGGGATCCATGATCCTTGACCTTCTAGAAATGTTCCGACTCAACCCTTCAGTTCCATTTGAAGGCTATAAATGGGCATTATCCAAGTTGTGTAGAAGAGGAGAAGAATTCAACTTTGAGAGAAAAGTTACTCTGGAGAAATTATTCACTTCATATTGATTCTGCATCCCTTTGTCCTTTTAATTCTGAACACATTGTTCAACCCCAAACTCTTCCCTATTTGATGGAGAACCTCATTGTCTCTCTTATATGAGCTTGCCTTTGGTGGAGAATTAAAGTGGTGGAGGCCCAACTGGAAGGGACTTAGTTTCTCGGTTTTGAACGTGCCAAAACGAAAGTTTGTCATTCATACACTTATGTTGATTACATTTTAATAGAAATACTCTTTTCTCGTCCAATTAATGTCTTGCAAATATTTGAATTGTTATTCCATGGGCGTATTTGTTATGAATATTGATGGATTATGATATTATATGTGCTAACTTTATATATTATCACCATATGCTTGTGTGTGTTGGTTTTTGAGGACAAGTTGGAGGTGTATCGGTTTGAGTCGATTGCTCAACGGTGGACTTCATCGAACGTCTGGATGAGGTAGGCTCTTTATCTTGTCTTATTAGCATGTTTTTTTATATAGCATACTTGATATTAGAGTTGATTTCTACAGTCATTTCCATCCATTGTGGTTTACCCCATGCCATAGAGTGATTTTCCTTGTAACACAATGAAGATAAGGTTTTTGTGTGGTTGACCCATAAACTTTTACATTACTACAAAATGGAAAAATCGTGGCGTTGGAGGTTTTGAATCTCCTTCTACAAATGTATTCATAACTTCTGCTATCTTTGATGAATTTCAACTCCGTCAAACACCCATTTGAGATACTGAAGATATATTTCCATCGGTATATGGAAATTTTTCTATGGTGTCCCATGGAGTAAGAAAAATCTTGTTGAAGTGCCAATTATGCATAGTTGTCTTGGGAGAAAGACATGCATATATTCAATCAATGATATCTCTCAAACTAGAAAACAAAATGAAATTCTGTGAAATACCCATTAAATATCCTGAAGATATATTTCCATACATATGTGTAATTCCTTCTATAGTTTCATGAGAAGGGAGAAAAATACCATTGAATATGGTGGTACGTGCAGCCTCCTTGGGTCAAATACATGCTGAGATTCAATCGATGATATCTCTCAAACCAGGAAGCCAAATGTGATTCCGTGAAATATCCATTTGATATATTGAAGAAATATTTCAAGCAATATGTGGAAATACTTATGTAGTTTCCTGATCATGAATAAAAATACCGTTGAGTATGTTTGTACACGCAACCTCCTTGGGTTAAATACATTATGAGATTCAATCGATGATATATCTCAAAACAGAAAGCCAAATGAGATTCCGTGAAATACCCATTTGAGACATTGAATATATATTTACATCCATATGTGGAAATACTTCTGTAGTTTCTTGAGTAGGGATGAAAATAAATTTTAATATGGTGGTACTCACGGTCTTCTTGGGTCAAATACATGCTGAGATTCAATCGATGATATCTCTCAAACCATGAAGGAAAATGAGATTCCATGAAATATTCATTTGAGATATTGAGGACATATTTCCAATATGCTATGGTAGAACCTCTAAAATGTTGTGTAGAGGTCACAACACCTCTTTGAATTTGGTTGAGTGTAGAGGGCCACATAGGATGCCAAGGGTTTATAGAGAAACATGGGTTGTTGTAGAGGTTGTGGAACCTCTGTGGGCAGCATGGACACCTTGAAAGTTTGTTGAAATTTTTGTAGACCAATGGATGTAGTGGATCCATGTATAGATTTAGTGAATCTATGTATGGATTTAGTGAATCCATGTATGGTTCTCCTTGTACTGGTGAACGAAGATCCGAGGGTAAAAAAAAACCTTGTAGCTCGTGTGGACCAACTATGATGCTTACAGTATATGGCCCGAAAAATGGATTCTGATAGTAACAAAAAGAGGTTAGTTATTGCTGCAAATACTTGAACCCACAACATGCTTCAAACCCTTGTTCCGATGGAGAGCATACCTGCTTTGATACCACTGATTTGGATCCCATGGGATGAGATCTAGATGGATTGAATGCCGAGATAGGAGGATCTTAAATGTGCCAATATTGCATGAAAATAAGCATGAAAAAAAATATGTAAATGAAGTACTTGGGCTAAAACTAATTATTAGTAAATCACTTAGAGCTAATTAATCTCACAATGAACAATAGAAAATATGAGAGAAGCTAAAATGAGTAACTTGATATTATGAGAAGGATTTCTAGGCCTTTATATAGCATTACAAAATGGTCCATTAGACAAAGTCAAAACGAGCTCATTAAATAAGTCTATGTTATTAGTATAATCGATCTAACTACCCAACTAACTAAATAGTGGATAATAAAAATCAATACAATAATGTAAAGAGCTCATTAAATAAGTCTCTATTATTATAATAATAGATCTAACTACCCAACTAACTAAGTATTGGAAAATAAAACCCAATACAATAATGGAGAGGTGGGACTCTCTTTGACCCATATGGGAAACCTATTAGACCCAATTAATTAATGAGGAAGTGGGCATCTACATGGTCAATCTATTAGTTTTATATCTTTATGAATTTTGCATCCAAATTTAGACCATATACCCTATAAAATTTGGATCAGCAGACCCCTCTAATCATAGCGGACGCTGGAGTCGAAGGGGTTCCCGAGACATTCATATCTGAATCAGTACTCATGGTAGGACGTGTTATCACTCCAAGAGTCACTCCCATACTACAAATGAGAGTAATCTTGGTAACATCGAAATGTAAATGGATTAAAATAGTTTTAATAAGTGGATCAACAAGAGAAGAGTAAAAAGGAGGGCATCAGACTGCTGCAAATACATTCCATTGGGAATGGAGTCACAACATCCTACAGATCAAAGCTAATCAAGTCGCTTACTAGACAAAAGGATTATGCAAATATGGATAGAAGAATAGAAGGCAAAAATAGAGAATAATAACCACATAACAAAGATCCTTTCTGTAATATAGATTGAAGAGTTCTTGAACAATAATCTGTGATTAACAAGCAATTACCACAAATCCTTTACAGCTCATGAATTCATTAACCAAAGGCAGCTTTTGATCTTCAAAATCTGTAAATATTATTCAAGAAAGATGACAAGATATAATTATAAAAAAGAACACAAAGTCTTATAAGAAACTCTCATGAATCTCTAATGGAAAAAATGTTAAGTACAATAGGCTCTCAGGCTTATAATTGAGAAAATAAACTATTCCTCTAGCTCTCTCCTCTCTTGGATCATGAATCCAACCCACTATCCTCAAGAGATATCTCTCCTTAAATACAAAATATCATCCAAATAACCTTAGGAGGTCTAATCCCATCTCCTCCATTAGATTCTAAGCCTTGGAGATAGGTGGCAACAATCAAAGAGACAAAAATCCAACAAACTGCTAATTTTTAGGAATTTGTTGGAAGTCATTAATAAATTGTTTCCACCTCATGCATGAGGCCTTTGATGGAGATAAATATTATGTTCATGTGTCCCTTGAAATCTAACTGATCCTTTAGAATCCATTTGAATCCTCCTTGACAGGTAGCAACCTCCCAACAAGGCGAATATCAAAACCGTGACCGCTACAGGAAATTAGGTAGAGTCGATGTAAAACAGTTGGTAGCACCACTTGTATGTCTAATATCTCTCAAACCATACCATATTTTTAAAAAATGAGGGATTTTTTTGTTATTTGGAATGTTATGAACAAAAACCTCCTCCAGTTTTCAAAAATACCTTCTCAATTGTTCATAATCCAAGTTTCAAGTTAGTGACTCAAAATTGGTAAAATAGCTCTGCACAATTCGTTTTCTGCTAGAATTTAAGTAGTGCCTGCCTATGTGTCTACGTGAAATTCGGTAGTGTAAATCCATGGATGATTTTGATGCTTGGAACCTTGTGAGAGTGTTGTCAATGATTTTTCTTAACACTTTGCACGTTAATCAATCTTGTGCTTACAGGACGATTGTGAGTGGAGATGTATGTACCTCGCTTATTAATTCTACTCCTTTTAGAAGGAGGCTTCGATAAAGGACCAAACCATGGTGGTTGATTCAAAATATGGAGAGACCAGTGGGGAGGTTGGTATCACTCTATGATGACTCAAAATTTGTGATGTAATAACAAATCCTAAGGCCAAGTAATAATCAAAGAGCACACTCCTAAATAAATCTAAAGGACAATGCACACAAACATGATATGATGGTTGAAGGGACCTCCCAAACTAAAGAAGGTATCCCTCTCCTAGAAGGGGATGAGACTTCAAAAAAATAGAGTGGAGGTAACATAATCAATTATAAGAACCCTTGTGGGATTCACAGCATAGTCGATCATATTCCTCTGGAGAGAAAATCCTCCATAAGTTTGTGTGTTGTTTGATCCCTATCTGACTTAGGGTACTTGAAAAATAACCCCTACAAGCAACCTATGTGGGTACCTAGGTCAAGAAACTAAAGTCACCACGATATAACCAATGCTCAAATGAGCAGTCGTAGTTCTGGTCCACCGTATGGGTAGGGTATCAAATCTAAAAATTGTGAAAGCACTAACTCTCAAGGAGGTAAAGGCACTAGCGATGCCCCCAAATAAGAATAGAACCCCAGAAATATCTCTAACGCTAGAAAGGTATTAGAGAGTTATCTCTGCAACCAAATTTGCATGATCTCATGCTTAACTCCACTGTGTTACGATCCTCCTGAGGACACCAATTACACAATGGGTTTCACTACTCCCTGGTTAGTCACATACATTGAGTTTTATAGCCTTAAAGAATTTTACTCACAAAATCCTATTCCAAGGCCCTAGGTCCTGCACTTGTTTGTGTACCCTAAAACATAAAATCGTTTCTAATCAATTTTAATTATTTAGCGTCAATTTTAATGTCTTCTACTTACTCAAGCAGTGTGATCATGAAATTGATGGTATTATGACTCAACATATATAAAAAAAGAAGCAAATATAAAAACACTGCTAAGTACTAGTCTTGATTTTCAAAGAGATGGCATGCTTCTAAATGTTGTTCTCATGATGCAATATCTACAATTTCAATTAGGTGAAATCTTTCCTAACATTCCAAAACTAATGTAAAGAAGCCAAAAGTGCAAATGCTCTAAGTAAAATGAAAAAAAGAAACAATTTTATTTTTTTTTCAATATAATGAAATGAAAATGAAAGGACTGAATAACAACCTCTCATGTAGACCCTACTAAAAGTACAAAGATATAATCTAAGAAAGAAACCAACAAGCGACTACCTAGACTAGAATGCAAGGACAAAAAATGGGGAAAATGACAATAAATGAGTTAACCCAAAATATTCACCAATAACGTAGCTTCCTATCAATCTATAGGCACTCAACAGTTATGATAGAGACCCAAGAAGTCTCAAAAACAAAAAAAACTCACCCAACAAACACTAAACTCAACAAAAAAGACTCAGAAGATAGTGTATGCGATTGTTCATGGAACATAGGTGTATGTACGTGTCCTAAATACAGACAACACACGTATGTACGCGAATGTCAAGGGAAAACCCACATATGCCAAATAAGAAACTACCTAGGCAAGGGTTAGGCCAAGAAACTAAGATACAAAGAAAAATAAAGGTTGTCAAGAAACAGGATACACAAAAACTTAGGAAAACAAAGAG
>JASDQU010321663.1:3774-16853 GCA_032191745.1 Picea mariana | reverse complement strand
TTCCATAGTATTCATGGGACAAGTGACAACTTAGGTTAGTGATGTCTTTAAAGTTGGTTTATAGTGTTTGAAGTTCTAATTTAATAGAGTAAGATTGTTGGATGTTGTAAATTTGTCCCTATATTGTGTTGTGTGTGTTTTTTCATCTTTATTGTTGTGTTATGAATTGTGTGTGTTTTCATTTTTATTGTTATGTGTTATAAATTATAACTTTATATTATTATTAGTTGAATTGTACTTTTATATGGGTTTTTATTAAAATTAAATTTGAAAAATAAACTATTTAGAATAAGTTTTTCATTTATATGCTTTATAATCATTATGCTTATGTTTTTCATTTGTACATGTTCTATAATCATCATGTTTATGTTAGTTAAGATGAATTTAACATTCAAAATAGGTTAGAATTTTTAATATTTAATTTTGATATATAAAATAATTTTAATTATATTTAGTTTTATAGAGTAGAATATTTTATTTTTAAAGATAGGATTTATGAATTCAAGAATTACAAAAAATTACATTTACAAGTTTGATGTTCTTTGTTTTAAGGATGTTTCAATCTAAAATATATTTATTTTTTGGTGGTGTTAGATAAATTAACTCTTTTTTGGTGGTGTTCAAATAAATTAATAAGCTATGTAAGCTACTTAAATCTTTGTGTTGAATTGAGTGTTTTTAACTTACTTCTTCATAAATAAAACAATGTATTACCCCATACACCTCATCTTTAATTTCTCCTTGTTTGCAAAGTAAGCATAAACACAAATATCCTTGTTTTCACTTGTAGGTGGTGATACTTAGTCTCAATTAACAAAATAAATGGTTTTTTACGTATATAGATTTTGTGTCAAATGAATAGTTGTTGCCTAAATAATCCCTAAATTGATCTTACTTTAATAAAATCTCATTTTCTTATCATAATTTCTATATTACTCTCTTTTGTAGTGAATCTCTAATATTAATGATTCATATTGCAAATCTATTTTTTCAATGAACCCTATTGTTTCCATTTCTTCTCATAAAAACCATTATATTGATATATAATATTTACTTGCATTCATAATTTGTTAATATTCATATGCTCTATTTTAATAATATATATAATAAATGACATAATACTTCTCCTTTCAAAGGTAGCATAAACATTTTTCTAACATCCTAAAGTAAAAGGTTTGCATTTTGATTCTTCTAATAAAAACATTTTCTAAACTCTCTTAAACTTTTTTCAAATATTATTTAGAGAGGTTTGAATCACCATTTGTATTAATATTTTGAAAAGTAATATTTTCACTTTATAATTTCGAATATTATTTAGAGAGGTTTGAATCACCATTTGTATTAATAGTTTGAAAAGTAATATTTTCACTTTATAACTTCATAGCTAAATTTTTATACAATTTTTATGTGTAAACGAATATTACAATTTATAATAAAAATAATTCTAACCTGAACGATAGCTTATTTGTAAGTAAAATAATTCCCTTAATATAAATGAAATTTTAAATTTAAAAAAAACATAATTATTCGTCAATAGGAAGTCTTTCAGCCAAATTCATAAATTGATTGTAGTTGAACTCGGCGCATTGGGTTTCCATGTTTTCGCCCTCAGCGCGCATACTTTCACATAAAATTTGATTATTTTAAAGAAACTGTAGTTATGAATCTTACTGTTTTTAAAACCGGTAAAGAGTTGTTTGTCGTTGAAAGTATATTTAAAACATGAGATGCCATTATATTTCCTTTAATTGAGAAGGATGGTCAACTCATTGAGTACTGATTTATTTTTTTAATAAATATATGTAAACATTACCTATGATAGTTAGGTGTTAAAATTTTTTTTCTACTTTCAAAATGTAACATTTTAAAGTTAACTACGCGTTCTAATAGGTAAGGGTGAAATTTAATCATAAAGACATAAATTCGTGTAAAACAAATTTCAATGTCTAAAATGTACTATAGTAACAGTTGTTTTTAAAAGATACATGGTAAAAAAAATAATGTATGATAAAATAATATTAGATTAAAAAAATAATGTATATATATATATATATATATAATTCAACTTTATGATTTAAAGATAATGTATATAAAAAAATAATTATATAAAATTTAATATTTTTTTTTTTAAATTTAATTTTATGATTTTTTCTCTCTATTAAATATTTGTTTAATAGTTAATATTGTCTTTATTTTTCTCACCCATTCATTAATGAAACATTGTAGTTTGGGGTATTTTGAATGCCTAACTCCAAGACATTTTATTTCTTTGGTTTTGATTTGATTTTTTTGAATGAGCTTAAGCATAGAGACGAGTAGGTTGTAAATGTTTTGGAAAAAGAAATATTTTGTATAGTGTTCTCATAATTCATAATTAGATTTTGAGGATATTTAAAATTCTTCTTTATAAAAACCATTTTTTGAAAAACTTTTATTAAAATCATTTTAATAAAGATATATGTATATTTATTATTTCTACAAGATTTATTAATTAAAATAAGAAAATATGTTAATAGAATTTTTTTAAACAAGTGCTGCGTGGTAGCGTAGTCCATACTAATCAGGTTATAAGGTAAATTGTGGAAATGGGGTCGAATTGTAAATGACGGAAGTGTTTGGTGCAAAATGTATATCACAAAAATGTTATGTGCAAAATGTATATCACAGAACATGGGGCATAAAATTTTGCTAGCGCTAAGGCACGACCCCGCAGAGAGATAATTGGCTAAGTGTTGAAAGGAAATGTGGTCGATCAGGCTCATGATATGACGATATAGGACCATTAATTTAAAAAGTATTTATATTAATGTATTGTAATAGATAATTTGTGGTCCGGTGCAAGATCTATACTAGCGCGTCCAAATGTAAATGACGGAAGTGTTTGGTGAAAAATGTATATCACGAAAGTGTTGTGTGCGACATGTATATCACAGAACATGGGGCATAAATTGTATTTATATTAATGTATCGTAATAGATAATTTGTGGTCCAAATGTAGACCTTGTTCCAATATGTGGAGGAATTGTAGACCACGAAAGTTTTTGGTGCAAGATGTATATAGCGGAATTGTAGATGACGCAATTTTTGGATGCAAGATCTATAATAGCGCCAACCCAGGGGTCAGTCGGGCTCCCGTAAATCACTGTTGAATACGTTTTTTTGGTTGTTAATGGTAATAAGCGAATCACTGAGTTGTCACAAGTAGAAACAGAATATATATGCAATTTGACAGGTGGGGCCTTACATCTCCTCGGGAGCCCTTGTCATGACCGTTTTTCTGAAAATGTCCCAATGGATGTGTTGGCGGATGGACTGGTTCACATTTGCGCTTGTGTTTTTATATTGTGACTTCGACCGACCGCTAACATCCACTTTGAATGACGGAAGTGTTTGGTGCAAAATATATATCACGGAAATGTTGTGTGCAACATGTATATCATGAAACATGGGGCATAAAATTTCGTTAGCGCTAAGGCGTGACCCCGTGGAGAGATAATTAGCTAAGTGTTGAAAGGAACTGTGGTCGGTCGGGTTCATGATGTGACGATATAGGACCATTAATTTAAATTGTATTTATATTAATATCGTAATAGATGATTTGTGGTCCAAATGTAGACCATGTTCCAATATGTGGAGGAATTGTAGACCACAGAAGTTTTTGGTGCAAGATGTATACAACAGAATTGTAGATGACGCAAGTTTTGGGTGCAAGATCTATAATAGCACATCAACATGTAAATGACAGAAGTGTATATTCATTAAAATACATGTTGAAGTATATCACAGAACATGTAAATGTAATGGCAACATGTATATCACAGAACATGGGGCATAAAATTCCATTAGCGCTAAGGGGCAAACCCGTGGAGAGATAATTGGCTAAGTGTTGAAAGGAACTACGGTCGGTCAGGCTCATGATGTGACGATATAGGACCAATCGACGAGTTCAAAAAAACTTAGGTTAAAGTTTAAGTATATTTATATTAATGTATCATAATAGATAATTTGTGGTCCAAATGTAGACCATATTCCAATATGTGGAGGAATTGTAGACCACGAAAGTTTTTCGTGCAAGATGTATAAAACAAAACTATAGATGATGCAAGTTTTGGGTGCAAGATTTATAATAGCTCCAACCCGGGGGTCGGTCAGGCTTTCGTAAATCGTTGTTGAATACATTTTTTTGGTTGTTAATGGAAATAAGCGAACCACTGAGTTGTCACAAGTAGAAGCAGAATATATATACAATTTGACAGGCGGGGCCTTACGTCTCCCCAAGAGCTATTGTCACGACCATTTTTCCTCTCTACTATATTTCTCGTTACTTGGCCGTTTTTCCGAAATGGTCCCAATGGGCGCATTGGGGGAGGAGACGGTTCACATTTGCACTTGTACTTTTATATCGTGACTCTGACCAACCGCTAACAACCACTTTTCAGATCACAGATTTCCGGATAGGAGGGCTCTATAACCGGGGTCGAATTGTATATGATGCAAGTGTTTGGTGCAAAATGTATATCATGGAAGTGTGGTGTGCAAGATGTATATCATGGAATAGGGGGAATAAGAAATCGATAGCGTCAAGTCATGACAAATTATAAAGTACGGAAGTTCAGGTTCAAGTTTAAGTATATTTATTAAAATTGTATATATATTAATGTATCATAATAGATAATTTGTGGTCCAAATGTAGATCATGTTCCAATATGTGGAGGAATTGCGGACCATGGAAGTTTTTGGTGCAATATGTATACAGCGGAACTGTAGATGACGCAAGTTTTGGGTGCAAGATCTATAATAGCACCAACCTGGGGGTCGGTCAGGTTCCCGTAAATCGTTTTTGAATACGTTTTTTTGGTTCTTAATGGCAATAAGATAACCACTGAGTTTTCACGAGTAAAAGCGGAATATATATAAAATTTGATAGGTGGGTCCTTACGTCTCCTAGGGAGCCCTTATAACGATCGTTTTTCCTATCTACTATCTTTCTTGTTACTTAGCCGTTTTTCCGAAAATGTCCCAATGGGCGGGTTAGCGGACAGATCGGTTCACATTTGCACTTGTGATTTTATATTGTAACTTCGATTGACCGCTAACATCTACTTTGAATGACATAAGTGTTTGGTGAAAAATGTATATCACAGAACATGGGGCATAAAATTTCGTTAGCGCTAAGAAGTGACCTCGCGAAGAGATAATTGGCCAAGTGTTGAAAGGAACTGCAGTTGGTCGGGCTCATGATGTGACGATATAGTACCATTAATTTAAATTGTATTTATATTAATGTATTGTAATAGATAATTTGTGGTCCAAATGTAGCCCATGTTCCAATATGTGGAGGAATTGTAGACCACAGAAGTTTTTGGTGCAAGATGTATATAGCGGAACTGTAGATGGCGCAAGTTTTGGGTGCAAGATCTATAATAGCGTGTCGAACTGTAAATGATGAAAGTATTTGGTGCAAAATGTATATCAGGGAAGTGTTGTGTGCAACAAAACATGGGGCATAAAATTTCATTAGCGCTAAGGCGCAACCCTGCAGAGAGATAATTGGCTAAGTGTTGAAAGGAACTGTGGTTGGTCAGGCTCATGATGTGATGATATAGGACCAATCTTACGAGTTCGAAAAAAGTCAGGTTCAAGTTTAAGTATATTTATTAAAATGTAGACCATGTTCCAATATGTGGAGGAATTGCAGACCACAAAAGTTTTTGGTGCAAGATGTATACAACAAAATTGTAGATGATGCAAGTTTTGGGTGCAAGATCTATAATAGCGCCAACCCAGGGGTCAGTCGGGCTCTCGTAAATCATTGTTGAATACATTTTTTTGGTTGTTAATGGAAATAAACGAGCCATTGAGTTGTCACGAGTAGAAGCAAAATATATATACAATTTGATAGGCGGGGCCTTACGTCTCCTTGGGAGCTCTTGTCACGACCGTTTTTTCCTCTCTACTATCTTTCTCGTTACTTAGTTGTTTTTCCGAAAATGTTCGAATGGGCATGTTGGCGAATGGACCGGTTCACATTTGCGCTTGTGCTTTTACATCGTGACTCCGACCGACAGCTAACATCCACTTTGAATGACGGAAGTGTTTGGTGCAAAATGTATATCACAGAAATGTTGTGTGCAACATGTATATCATGAAACATGGGGCATAAAATTTCGTTAACGCTTAGGCGTGACCCCACGAAGAGATAATTGGATAAGTGTTGAAAGGAACTGCAGTTGGTCGGGCTCATGATGTCACGATATATGACCATTAATTGAAATTGTATTTATATTAATGTATTTAATAGAAAATTTGTGGTCCAAATGTAGACCATGTTCCACTATGTGGAGGAATTGTGGACCACGGAATTTTTGTGTGCAAGATGTATACAACGGAATTGTAGATGACACACGTTTTGGGTGCAAAATCTATAATAGCACGCCGAACTATAAATGACGGAAGTGCTGGGTGCAAAATGTATACAATGGAAGTGTTGGGTGCAAGATGTATATAACGGAACATGCGGGATAAGAATGTGATAGCGCTAAGTTGGGACGTTGTGGTGAGATATTTGGCCAAGTGTTGAAAGGGACAGTCGTCGGTCGGGTTCCTGATGTGAAGACATAAATGGAAATGAGGATTTGACAGTCCACTAACCAATCAATCTGCGGACAATCCATGAGCCCGAGAAAGTTAGGTTCAAGTTTAAATGGATTTTGTTTATGTTTATTTAAAATCATGAGCCCGAGAAAGTCAGGTTCAAGTTTAAAGGGATCTTGTTTATGTTTATTTAAAATGTATCCATAATAGTGTATCTTACTAGATTATTTGTGGTCCAAATGCAAACCATGTTTGAATTTGAATGATGTTTTGGGCTCGATTGTTTTTGCTCAAACCTACAAGGAACAAAGAAAAAAAATTCATGACTTTAAATTTTGTATATCAAAGAATATATAATTTCTCCATAAACATGCAGAAAAGATCTTGCAAGCAAATGGGATATCTATCACAGATGTCAATATATTAACCCTTCTTTTCTATCTTCTATACTTATCTTTTGTCACGAAATTGTTGGGTGCAAAATGTATATGACAAAATTGTTGGGTGAAAGATGCATATAACGGAACAGACATGATAAGAATGCGATAGTGCTAAGTTGGGACGCTTCGGTGAGATATTTGACCAAGTGTTGAAAGGGACGGTCGTCAGTCGGGTTCCTGATGTGAAGATATAGATGGAAACGAGGATTTGACAATCCGCTAACCGATCAACCCGCGGACAATCTAGGAGTCCGAGAGAGTCAGGTTCAAGTTTAAAGGAATTTTTTTTATGTTTATTTAAAATCTATCCATATTCATGTATCTTACTAGATTATTTGTGATCCAAATGTAAACCATATTCGAATTTGAATGGTGTTTTGGGCCTGGATTTTTTTTCTCAAACCTACAAGGAACAAAGAAAAAAGTACATGACTTTACATTTTGTTTATCGAATAATATTTTGAAATATAGGAAGCTGCAATACATGCACAATATAGAACAAGAACATGTACAGTGAAATGAGTTAATTTTATGAAGAAATACAAATTCCAAGTAATAACACCAAGCATTGAATATCAACATAGAACAACCCCCAAATATTTATATTTAGATAAACTGGGTCACAAAATACATTTGAGAATATTTCCCCAAAAAAAAGATGTCTTCGGATTTGCAAAAAACAATTATAGTTCAGTGTATATTCTGTGAAATAAAAATGAGTTCGCCAGAATGAATCTAATTGGGACTATTGCGGACTACGAAGCAAATATGCACAAGAATGAAGTTTGCAGAAAGAAGAAAGTCGACGATGGAAAACAACAAAACTTGGCAAGAAAAAAGAGAAAATTGTCAGATTTGGATTAAAGCTTTGTTAGAATAAGTGGATGAAGGCATAAGAATGTAATCATTGTCAAATTACTATGATGGTGTGCCATGGATTGTCATTTCTTTGTTGATTCCATTTTATGACTTTCCTCGGCTTTGACCTTCATTGGTAATCTGGTCGACAACTTTTTTCAACCATTCTTCGATGTAGCCCTCATGGGTGCCATGTTCATTTCATGCCGGATTTTTATATTGAAGAGTTCACTTTCCAAGTCCCTTTAACCTTAGATCAATAGACAAGTTGTGTATTGCTTCTTGAATATTTTTGTTTCTAATTGCATAAAGGACTAGCTAAGTGTTCATGTCATCTTCACCATATTCAAGAATTCCATAGAAATTTGGAAATGAAAGTCTTTTATAGATATGACCTTGATCATCAAATGCTTGTTTGGTTAAAAAGAATGAGTTTAATATCATTTTCGGGTCCCAGACTTCATTGGCGCTGTCAGCTAGATCTATCTCAGTTAGCTTCTTGAATAGTTTGTCTCTTTTAGATATGGTGTGGCTACATTGTTGAACAAGACCAATCAGGTTCTTTACATTTTCTTTCCAGCATATTTAGTTGGTCTATTTGATCCAGGGAAGAGAGATCCTCTTGTCTTCTTTTGGATTCTGTCATATCGGTAACTTCAAAACCAAATGGTAAAACTGTATCGAGATAAAAACCTTGGTCATTCTTAAAATCTGCTTGCAGATACTCATGAAAAGCATGAGCTCTTGTTCCAAAAGTGACCATATTCTTTGACATCTCCCAAGCTTCTGTTATTAATTCCATTCTTTTATTTATATTATTTTCCACATAGTCTCGGGCTGATGTGAGAAGGCTTGTTGATCCTTTTAACTTTGGCGCAAGTGTGTTGGACCCAACCATTGCCAAAAGAGTAGCAAATAGTGGAAGAGGCATTAGAGTTGCCTCCAATTCTTTGATTCACATCTTTAACACGAGGTTGTCCGTTTCAAGGCCGCTAATAGAGTTTTTTAGAGCATATCCAGTTGCTCGGTGCATATTGGATATCTGGGAAGAGCGCATGTTGCGTAGGTTGAACTTTGAACGAGATGTGTCTTTCTTATTCTTTACATCTATGTTTTCAATAATCAAATTTTTTGATTCCCTGTCAAAAACAACGCTCTGAAATGGAAAAGACTATTCTTCATCCAATGTATCTATGCCAAGTATGTCCATCTCGGGATTGTGAGGAGCAGTGTTGTCTAAGTGATCATCGTCAGGGAACAATTTTTCAATGTCAATTTCCAATTCCATATCTTCGAGGGAGAGATTGTAGATATCAATTTCTCCCCTCGGTCCCGCCTGTTCTTGGACTATTGTTTTCCATTTTTGCCCGCGGGAAGCTTGTGACAACTTTCAATTTTGCCGGAGGGATGGTTCTTATCTCCTCCTCCGCCTGAAGAATTGTGTGTGACTTTTTTACTTGGGTAATCCGTTGGAGTACTGGTACGAGATGTTGTGGTCTTGGCTGTGGTAGTTGGGTATTGGGAACTTTTTTCACTCGGGTCTTTTCGGTTCTTCTTGTGCAAATCGCTGGTACTAGTTCAGAGTCCATTCAAGATATTGTAAGTGAAAGAACTATGGAAGTGGTTCCTGACCATGAAATCCCAGACTTTCCAAGGCATAGAAATGAATTGTTCTTTCCTTTTTGCATGAAAAAAATGAAACCAATAGATGTACTCCCCTATTGCTCTAGCAAAACAAATTGTACCAGATATGTGACATGGAAGGAAGCAATGATTTTTTAGACCCGAAAATCCTTATAACATTATAGTTCTCCATTTCTTCTACTGTGTCCCTCCTATCCAGGTAGATTTTCGGTTGGCCAAATAACCGAGCGAAATACCTTCCAAATATCAATGCTTTATAAAATGAAACAAAATAATTGAAGACCTTATAAAATAGCTAGAAAGCGTCGTGTCTCCATAATTTCTTGCGCAAGCATGTTAATGGGTCAAATTCGCAGTCCAACTTCCTCCACATAGATAGTCCAGGAAATGGATAGCAATTTGGCATGACGAAAATTAAATAAGGTGGCATAAATAATTTCTTCTGCCTCCTATATTGCAATAACTGGGAAGAGTTTTGAATGGAAATCATCTTGGGGCAATGGAAGATGGTTTCTTTCTTGACCGTAATATATAAAATATACAGAATCATTCGAGAGATGCTGGTTGCGCTTTCTTGTCTCGTTGTCCTCGTGAAAATGAATGCAATCTGCCGAAAAAGGTTTTTACATGCACTGACCTGTAATATAGCCATGTCCCGCGGAGTGGGCTTTGGGTTTTGTAATAACTTCATCAAGAGGTCTAGTTCATTGCCATGCTTCTTTAAGAACTACTTGAAATTCTCTCCCTTGAAAGTAGGCGCTGGGTCGGGAAGTGTTAAGATATTTCGAAATAATTTAGGCAATGGGGAGATTTGGAAATGGTTGCCCATCTGGACAATCCATTGGTTAGAAATATAGTTCTCGGCGCAACACGTGACCAAGTCCTTAAAGTAAAAAAAAAAATCGGGGATACAATGTGTCGTTGCAATTTTAGATGTCGAGATAACTTTCATCTAGGAAGAAGTGGATGAATAGTATTCATAAGCTATGGACCATTAAAAACATTGGTCCTCGTGCCTGAAAATATTTAGGGTATTTCCACAGACATGGTGTTGAGCTACAACCATAAGGTGATGAAAACCTTTCTTTGCTCCTTATTGTATTTAAAATGGACGCTACAACATTATAATACAATCTCCATTAAATCTTGGTTCAATGTGTTTTAATAGCATATGCCCTCGACCTTTTCACCTTTTAATACCAATCTTTTCAAAGTTAATACAAGCGTCATCATTTTGCATTGGGAAAGCGTGCGAAGATGACAGAGAAATTGAGAAACTATTGAAAAGCGAGGAAAACATTGACAGCTATGTAATATACCTGGATTTTGACAAAAGTAGGTTCAAGTCAGAAGATATTTTGTTGATATTTACTTAAACAAATTTCATATTATTTTATTTTATTGATGTTCTCTGTGGCCCAAATGAAAACTATGTTCAAATTGGAATGGTGGACCAACATTTTCATATGTAGGCAGAGCCTCGGATATGCAAACCTGTAAGGTTCTAAAATTATGTGCACAATATTAAAGAGCAGCATCATGTGAACACCTTTGTAGATGACAATGGGCCGACACAATATCGAATTATTGCTACGATGTCATCTTAAAAAAACCAAAACAACCATCATTTTTTTGCGAATTCAAGATTGAGAGAGGAAACAAATCAGATTCCATAATATTCTCCCATAAATTCATTTTAATGGGAGATTACCTCGATATTTCCGCTTATTAATGACAATATTTTCGAACATCTTTGAACTGTCACCAGTAAAATCATAATTAATGTCTATTGGGAAGGGGCGAACGTGGCGGGCATGGATGAGAATTAAAGATGCTTTGGTACTTTTTTGAACCTGGGAGTTCGTACTGGAATTGTAGATCACCCAAGTTTCGGATGGAAGATGTATACTCAGAACACAGGGAATGAGAGTTTGATAATGCGTACCCGCGGCATAAAATTGGCTAAGGAAACGAAAGCGCTCGGTCATACTCGTGATGTCATGATATAGATGGATATACAATTTGTGAGTTCGATAAAGGGTGAGGCTTGCGAGTTGGAGGAGTCCAGAGTCAAATTGTAGATAACGAAAGTTTTGGATGCAAGATGTTATCTGAACACGGGGCATGGGAGTTTGATAATGCATTGGGGGAAACTTGCGGTCATAAAATTGGTTAACTGTTGAGACGAAAAGGGAAATATATCAACAGATGCTTTGAAATATCAAAGATGTTGGGAAAAATGAGTCACAAGGTTCAAGTCCGGGTCGAATTGTAGATCACTGAAGTTTCAGGCGCATGATGTATACTGCGCACACAGAGCATGAGAGTTGGATGGCACCCACACAAGAACCCGTGGCCATAAAATTCGCGAACTATGAAAACAAACGACGATCGCTCAAGCTCGTGATGTAGAGATATAGATGGACATGAAATCTGCCTCTTCATTGTCTGGGAACCTATGAGCATAGACATGGATCACCCAAGTTTTGGATGGAAGATGTATACTCGGAACACAAGGAATGAGAGTTCGATAACGCGTAGCCGAGGAACCTGCGGCCATAAAATTGGCTAAGGAAATGTAAGCACTCGGTCAGACTCATGATGTCAAGATATAGATGGATATACAAATTGTGAGTTCGATAAAGAGTGAGGCTTGGGAGTTTGAGGATCCCTAGGTCGAATTGTAGATGGGAATGGGAGTTTGATAATGCATTGGGGGGTTCTCGCGGCCATAAAATTGGTTAACTGTTGAGACGAATTGGGAAAAATATCATCAGATGCTTTGAAATATCAACAGATGCTGGGAAAAATGAGTCGCAAGCTTCGAGTCTGGGTTGAATTGTAGATCACTGAAGTTTTGAGGGCAAGATGTATATCGCGCACACGGGGAATGAGAGTTCAATGGTACCTATGTAGGAACCGACGGCCATAAAATTCTTGAACTATAAAAATGAACAATGGTTGGTCGGACTCGTGATGTAGAGATATAGATGGACATGAAATCTGTCTCTTTTGCCATCCTGGGAACCCGCGAGCATAGACATGGGACTAAGTATAGAATCATAAATGGATAATAGAGGGGAAGAAAAAAAAGGGGAGAACGACTAAGTATAGAACAGGGAAAAGAAAGGGAGGTAAGAACTGACATGAAAGCAAATTGTTACGTAGGAACACATGAAAATAAAAGATGGAGTACAAATTTATTTATTTCAAGATAGTAGCACAAAAAATACAATTGACACGAAGACAAGTCAATGTACAGAGAGATATGAAGTGTCCAAGGAGGGAGCAAAAAAAAACAGAGCTGTAAACCATTTCAACAAATACATACAGAGTAAACGGAAAACTATTGGATATGGAACACAGGTAGAAAAAACTCACCTTTGCATGGATTCTTCTACATTTTTGGTTAGGAGTTCTTTGTGGTGTCTAGTTTTCTTGTTTGTTTCTATGAACAAAAGCAAAAAACAAAACATACATGAACATAAGTTGACATGTAAAGAAAAAAACAAGTACTATGCACATAGACTAAATAAAATAGAA
>JASDQU010321660.1:0-13174 GCA_032191745.1 Picea mariana | reverse complement strand
CCTATTTCCTTCAGTAACCATGGTGTTGTCTCTGCCTGCTTTCCTAGCAAACCTGCATTCACTCTACATCCCGAGTGGTTCTAGCTTCATCCTACAGTCTCCCTGACTGCCTCCTTGATCGTTGCCTACCTGCAAATAGACCCTTACAGAGTCCTCAATGCTCTGTCTTCCTTTGCCTTCCTTTATCTGCAATATACAAACATAATTCAGGCTCTGATACCACTTGATGCAGGCACAAGCTTCCCTAATACAACTCCTCGCCCACTCACAGGATTGTTCGAAAATCCCCTTTTGATGAGCCAAAGAAGATCCTTGGATTCCCTCGGGAATAACTACAAAAAACCCAGTCCACAGGTCCTTCATTCACCTACACGGTCTTCTACACCTAACCGTGGTTGTCCCAGACTCATTTTTGGGGTTCGGGGTTTCGTCCTTTCTAATGTCAAGAGTTCCAGCACTCTCGAATCCCCGATCACCGATGAGAAATTTCACCGATGGAGATCTTCACGTGTTATCCCTCCTGGCTATGCCCTCTGTTCCATGTGACCACTAATTCATAAGACTGCAGCCCTATATTCCTTTCGTCGAGGTTTCAAGCTTTCCAATGCCAAAATGAAATTGCCCTTTTGGATCCGCGATCCTCCGATTCATGAAACGCTCCAACTTCCAATAGTCCCTTAGGCTAGTCTTTTGGGTCCATATGACCTCTAACTCACAATACCAAAGTCTCACCTCCTCGTTGGGGCTTTGGGGTTTCTAATGCCAAAATGCATTGCCCACAGGATTCCTGATTCCTCGAATCCTGACTCTCCGGTTTGTTGACAGCTGGCCCCTCATGATGGCGCTTTCCTCCTTTCTAATCTGCTGACAGATGGCTCCCACTTATCGCGGTTCCATACTTCATGATTCCAAAATGAATAACACTTTGTCACCAGGATCCCCGATATCCTGATGACCCAACCGCTGATCAACCACTTCCTGTCGAGATTTTCCCTGATGGCACCGATTGTTGCCACGCGTCCCTTCTAGATGTACGGTCCTGATTTCTCCAAGATTTTGAGACTTCTGATGTCCCGACTCTCATGACCTTAGGAACTTTGATTTCCCGATAGCCAATATATTGACTCTCTTCTGATTTCTGACACCTGTCTCACTAAACGGACAACTCAGATTATATCGGGGTTTTCACTGTGGACTTCCTCGATCTCTTGTTCACAGGAATGTCGATATCCCAACTCCCAATGCCTCGATCTCCACCACGTCTCTCCACCAACGGACAGTCTAGATCTTCCTCGCTATTTTGGGGCTTGAAATGTCCCAATTTCCTCGACCTTAGGATCTCCGATATCCCGAACGTCAATATTCCGATGTCTAGTGTCCAGATCTCCGGAATGGATGATCACACAACACGTGTCCTCTCCTCAGATGGATAGCTTATATTCTTTCACTGGTTCAGGATTTCTGATGTCCCAACTTTCATGACCTCGAGAACTCCGATTTCTTGAGTGTCGATATCCCGATACCTGTCAGGATCTTCCACCTCCTGTCCATGAAGGTAAATCTCGTGTAGCTCCTATCCAATCTAACAGCTGACGGGAAATTTTCTCCAGATCTGACGGCTCAGATCTCCTCTTATTGTGCACTCCTCCAGAGGCTAAACTCTGATCATCCTCTCCTAATCCAACGACTGATGGGATTCTGTGTGAACATCCGACGGTCCACAATCTCCTCTCCTACGCACACTCCTAAGCTTCTCCTGGACATGATGACCAACGGTCCAGATCTCTTCTTCAGCTGATTTGACAGCTGTTGTTCTCTCTCCTGAACTTTGCGCACTTTCTTCCCAACCTTTTTCTTCCTTTCTCCTCTACGAACTCCTTTTCTTGAGTTCTCAACTGCGCATGTAAAAACGTTGTCCCTCCTGAGCTTTGGAAACTTTGAACTCTCCAAAGAGTTCTTCAGCCTCTCCACTCATTGCAGTCACGACTCTGTGCATGAAAGCACTCGCCCTCCTGAGCTTCTTAACCACTTAGACCCCTAAGGGATTTTGTCCTTCTTCCTTCTCCCACAGATGGGGAATATAATGCCTTCATGGCTTCCTGCTCAAGCAACCTCTTGCTGAGTCTTTCTAGGTGTTCAACAACCCAGTGAATATCCTTCATTGGATACTTCCTCTAGCTCCAGAACTCAAAGAGTTCTTTTCGCTTCTATGCCTGCCTGCACACTGACTCGATGCCCTCCTGGCAGAGTTTCTTCTCTTTTCCCACTAAACGCTCAACAATTCTGTCTTCTCTTGTGTGCCTATACACCTGCTCAATGCCCACCTGGAAGAGATCTCAGAATCCTCAGTGATTCTAGTTCTTCCTGTTTGAACTCACAGCAAAGTTCTTCTTCAGCACGCTGTGCCTGTGCTCAATGCCCACCTGGCAGAGCTCTACAGAACTCCTTAGAGCTTCTGTCTGCAACTGTGTCTTCTCCCACACAGCCTTGCCTCCAAGGTATTCAACAACCTTGAGGTATTCCTCTCCTGAGTTGTTGACTCCAGTTCTTGTGCCGCAGCACGTCTTTGTCTGAACCCACGGTGTTCAAAACTGCATTCTCTATGCACGGCTATCAGAACCTGCATCGTTCCATCACACCCTCCTGGTGTGAAGCCTCAAAGACCTTCAACCCTGAAATCAAACAGACTCCCTACAAATGCACAACACACATCTACAGCATAAATAAAGAACACACACAGACATTCACATAACACAGAATTCATGCAGGAAAAACTGCTCTGTTATATTAAATGGAAAATGCCTATAATTACAAGGTGTTCTCGAGCTCTCTCTGGTGCTTCTCTTCTTCTTTTTACTCGCAGAACTCTACTCAACTACTACTACTACTTACAAAATGAGATCTGAAAATCTCTTTTACCTGAGGGGGCTCTTCGAGTGTTTCCCTCCAGATTCACCTACCTTATTCAATTACATTGAATGGGCTGTCTAGTCCAGCATCTGGATCTAGATCTCAGCCTTATAAATATTAAAGGCCAAACTACTTAATGCTTGCACAAAGGCACGGCTTCCCATGGCTCAACAACCTAAACCATTAAATTACATTCATTTCAAAATTAAATGAGGTTGCGCCTCCCTTTCCGCATTTGAATGCATGCGCACTGACATGGTTGGTTGGCTGGCTGGCTGTCCTGCAGAGATGCTCCTGCATCAAAAATGGTATGTGGATTCCATAAACCTAGAATATTATGGAATCCACATACCCTTTTCCATAAAATATACTAACTAGATCCAAAAACCAAAGACATGAAATATGGTACTACACATATTATAATATATTATCAAGGAAAAAATAAGCTAAATGCAATTTGGACATTTGAAAAAAAAAATACAAGTTAAATGAGTACATCAATAAAAAATAACATACTAACATTTCAAGCTCAAAATCCGAGCGATATACATTGAGAATTGGATTTGTTCAATCGGTGGGTGATGGAAAAAATAAACAGCTCAAACAAAACCCAAGAATAGTGTCGCAACTATAGCAATTGTGTTGCAAAGTCTCTTAAAGTCATGTATATATAGATAAAATAGTCAACTGGCCGTTAAGACCGACCAATGAGATAGGAAAAACTTTCATCGCTATTGCCACAAAAGTTTGTCTCTATAGCAACGAAAATCCCGACTAGGTTAAATTAAGATTTTTGTGGATATTGCGACGAACTTTCGTGGCAATCAAGGAAAATCTTGCCCTGTTTAAAAAAATGATGAAACTAGTGGAACCATGGAAAATTTTCGTGGAATAATCTGCCCATATGTAGTAGTGCATGATGGACATACCTTGTTATGAAGGTTTTTTTTTCTGATGTCCTCTTCTTTAATTCTCACCTAGTAATAACCTAATTTGAGGTCTATCTTAGAGAATACATTAGAATATTTCAGCTGATTAAAAATATCAAGTATCCTTGGAAAATGACACTTTTTCTTCATTGTCACCTTATTCAGTTGGTTGATGTCAATGAAAAGCCTCAACGTTTCATTCTTCTTCTTCACAAATAACATTGTTGCACCCCAAGGTGACATAGTTGGGTATATATACCCCTTCTTCAAAATTTGTTTGAGTTGCATTTGCATCTCCCTCATCTCTAATGTACTCATCCTATAAGGAGTCTAGGACACTGAGGATGCTATAGGGACCAAATTAATGGTGAAATCTATACCTCTCTTTGGTGGAAAACTTAATTTATTTTTAAATACATATTCAAACTCTTTTAGGATTGCATAATATTCAATATTCATAACTTTATGCTTAGTTTCCTATTCAATATGAGCTACAAATAATTGGAACCCTTTTTTGAAACTCTTCTTTAGTTGCAAGGATGAAATTTCTTTGATAGTTACGTCTCTTGGAATACCTGGAAATATCCTCAATTTCCCTTCTTCATCCAAAAAAGTAAATGATTTATTATAATGTTATAAGACAACATGATTCTTGTCCAATCCAACCATACCAACTAGGTAATCATATGATCCCAAAGGTATGTTATTCAAATATTCCCTTGTGATCAACCCATTCATTTCCATTATACATGGCTTGACCATATCATTAATTTTTCTCTTATCTCCTATAGATAGTTGCACCATCCAAGTATTCCCAATATTTATTCTTGGAAAATGAAATATTTCCACCATCTTAGGATCTATATAACTATGACTAGCTCATGAATCAATTAAAATATCAATGGGTTGTTTTTTTATATTACCCTCCACTTCAATCATGGGAGATTGAAACTCATCTTGTTTTTTATCCATGGATGCATAGATCCTTGGCACATTTATGCCCATTTCCTCCACTACATCAACTTTATGTACATTGTGAGAAGTCCTCACTTTATCACCTCTATGAGGGAAATCTATGTACATGTGATCTACCTCACAACCCCAACACTTCATTGGTTTCTTACTTGGTCTTTTCCGCATTGTCTCTATCAATATGGGATTCTTGGAAGTTGGTTGTCCCTGAGAATTATTTCTGATGAATGGTGGCTTGGTCACCTTCTTCCTTTTCTTCATCTTTCCTTTCCTCTTGTCTTCCCAAGACTTCTCATAAGTAGGTATTCCTCTATTCTGATCATAGGGACACTTGGATCTCCTTATACTTTCCTCCAATTTCTTTGGGTCATCATACTATATGTTATCACTGAAAAATAATGTCTTCCCATTCATGTACATCTAAATTTTAACTTGTTCATCCTTGATGAAAGGAACATATTTTAGTAGCTCTAGTAATCTCCTTTCATGCTCATCTATGGTCATATTCTCAAGCTTAAGTTCAAATAAATCCTTCATTTTCTTATCATAATATTTCTTGGTCATGTACTTCTTTTGACAATATCTCTTGAACTCCCTCCAAGTAATTTTATTCTCATCAATGTGTTTCACATGCACGAACTGGTTCCACCACATTGATTCTTTTCCCTTGAGTTGATAGATTGCAATTCTCCATTCTACTTATGAGGGGTAATTATGTAACTAAAAATACTTCCTCATTCCCAATATCAAGGTGTCGGCATATTCATATTTATTATGCTAATCATCAAATGTAGGAGTCTTGATATTATTCATCTCGATGTTTAGCTCATCTACTCCATACCTCTTCATATGCTTCCCGACATGAGATGGAATTGAACTATTGTTTTCTCTCCTAGATGAATTCATTGGTGAGTGATGATGATGTATATCAACAATTCTTGTTTCTCTTATTATATCATGAGACCTATGAATTCCTGACTTGCTTGACTTTGTCTCATTATCCATTTTCTTCTCTCTTTTGTCCAAGATCTGTAGCAACTTGATGTTGAAGTCATCTTGCTGCTATTTGTATTTCATAATCCTCTAGTTATCAACCTTATAACTTTGTACATATTTTTGTAGGCTCTTGATGGTCTCCACCAAGTTCATGTTTTCTTATTTCCCTTCTCTATGACCATTTTATTATGTCCCTACATTACCCAATTTAACATACAATCCCCTAATTTCATCCTCATGGTTGTAATTCCTCTGTGCAGATTCCATGAATATGATCTTTATGTTGATCCCATTATGATTTATTTTCTCTTAACTACGCAAAATGTGTAGGAAATAGGATTTGTTAGACTAAATAATTTAACAAATATTTAAATAGTATCCATCATTCTACATTTTTAAATACACCACAATTATTCTTTCTGATTTATTGTGAATTATACTACTCAATTCACATTTTTGGGTGCATACATGGAATCCTCTTTCCAAAATTATTTGCAATTGAATGAGTTCTTGCTCAATTCTGATTTATGAGTAGAAAGTTATGGTCCTTTGAATATTACCCACTTACTCCCTTTATACATTTTATTATTCTATGTGTAATTTGATCCTTGTTATTTCATCCAGACACTAGCCCTTTGATATTTTGTTAGAAGCTCAATTGGGTATCTTCATGAGCCGCATTTGAACAATCTCACCAAGTTTCACCTTAATATGAGCTCCAAGATACTAGATATAGCCTATTGAAGTTTAAGGCCCATTTATAGTTTTATCCTTGAATGCTACATGTGTCTTCTATGTCCTTTTATGCAATTTCATGTACCCAAAATATTAATTAAACTCCATGAATATCTTCTATGGTTAAATATGTTTCCATATAATGTTATACACACCGACCACACTGAGAGGGGGAGTGAATCAGTGTGAGGCTCTTTTTACACTTCTTACAAAAATTTAGATAGAAACACCTTCAAACATATTATTCATATATACTTAGTTAATTTCATGTATCAACAACATTCATGAATCAGGGAGAACTATAAGACATCACCATAATCAACACAAAGATCACTAGTTATATATGTAAACTTTTTGAATTATGTGTTACAGGAGACTACAATCTCAGGGTTTTATCAGCATCAAATTAAAAGCGATAAAAATCCAATAGAGTACTAACTCTACATACAAGACCTAGCCTGCAGATCTCAGAACCAACCAATATGTGAGGAATCCAACCCTCAAGTACAAGACCTAGGTTTTAGATAGAAATAATCTATCAAGTGTACCACCACACCTTCAAAAATAACCTATCACAATAATTTTCCACATCAACCTCATCAACCAAATCAGTGTAGATATTATGGTAGTTGTGGGAGGTATTAACCTCCACATGTAACCTTGATGAGACTAGAATATTCTGAGAAGCAAGATAAACCATAAAATGTTGGATAGTAACCCTAGGAGACAATTCAACTCAAGTGAATATTTATTATTAAGTTATTAGCCTCCACGAAGAGAAGTTGCCCTAGTTAGGTGACTTGGAGTAGTATAAATAGAGGGAGTTACAACTCATTTTTTCACACTCTCTCTCACAACTGCTTAAGACCAATCGTGCGCAATTTTTGAGAGGAGCTACAACTACTATTTTCGGTTTTGGGTTGGACTTTATATTGGTTATGGTTTTTACTTTCTTCTTGGTATGCTAGCTCTGGAAAGAGGTACGCTACCTTGATTGGCTATTGGTTCTAGGGTTTGATTCCATAATTATTCTCTCTATCAAGGTTAAGGTGCTCGTGGGTGCAATTTGTGCCTATGGTTGGGTGACAATATTGAGATATTGTCTATGGTGAAATGAGCACACCTATTATTCTAAAAAGTTATGGTCCCACACTATCTTCAAATAGTCTAGCCATTGGAATGTATATTGGGAGGATTTTCTCAGTTACAGTTGCGGTTCCAGTCAAATTTTTGCTACAACAATGAAACCCTAACCCTCTTGTTTAGGCACATTAAGTGAAGATATTGACCGATTTTTTGGATAGCCTAGTGCACCCTAGTCTAGCGCATCTCCTAGTACTCTTAGCAATCCAGGACGTAAAGTTTGAGTTTTTTTTCAAAGTCGAAGGTTTACCAAGTCAAAGTCAAAGGTTTACCAAGTCAAATTCAAAGGTTGACCAAGTCAAAGTAAAAGGTTTACCAAGTCAAAGTCAAAGGTTGACCAAGTCAAAGTAGTAATTACTTACTCTATGAAGCCAGAAAACAAGTTATAAGGGGATTCTAACTTCAAATCATGGAAGAAAAGGATTGACCTCATTCTTTCCAAGAATAAAGTGTTGGATCTCATGAAATGCAAGATCATGGAACCATAGTTTTAAGTGGGAAAAGAGAAGGAACATCAGAACATTGCAGTTATGAAGAAGTTCAAGGATAATGAAATCAATTCTATGAGTATCATAGTGGACTCTACAAAATACCACTTGATACCCTACATTTCTCATCTTGACTGATCTAATAAGATGTATGGTTCCCTAACTAAATTTTTCTTAGTAAAAAATATTGGACAGGTAATGAGTCTAAAGAATGAGCTCCGTGACATAAAATGAATAATGATGCTAGCATAACATCATACTTTGTTATAATATCTCATTTTAGAGATCAACTACAAGCTATTGAAAAAATCATTTCAAGGAACTGGTAAATATAGTACTCAACATTGTTCCCAAGACATGGGATGCATTTGTCGCAAGCTTGAACACAAGAAAGGAGTATCTCACATTTGAATAAGTTTGGACTTATGTACAAAATAAGAATCAAGGTTTAGCACAAAAGAGAAATCCAAAAATAAATATGATGATCAAGCCTTCACAACAAAATTCAATAATTTCAGGAATAAGAGGAAGTTTGGCTTAAGGAAGGAAACAGACGAAGAAACAATTGTCGAAGAAAAGGAAACCTCAAAGAAAATTAGGCATGATGAAATATAATTTTTCTTCTATTCAAGGTAACAATATTCTTCTATAACATAGTTCTTGTACATAACATGTTCACATAGTTCCTATATATATCATGCATATATATTTCTTACAAGATAAGATGATCAGTGAAACAATACCTATGGAAGAATAACAAGATAAGAATTTATATGACTACAAGTCAAGTAATGTACATGAAAAGGATGAAGTATGTTGAAAATATTTGGTGACAAATTCCTGAGGAATATATTATATAAGTAAAAATTACCATATAGGTCAAAATCATAATCAAAATTGAAGAAACCTAGAAAGAGTCATACCAGAAAGAAGTTAGTAATTAATAGGAAACTAGAATAAGACTTGTGATACTTTGTAGAAAGCAATAAGGATGTAGAAGGAAGCATGGACTCTCTTAGATGGAGGGAGATGATTGCATAATTCCAAAAGAAGAGCATGCATTCATGCATGAATCCAGGATCAGGAGGGAGCTAATACAAAATGATATGATCCATTAAAGAATCTGTGAATATTATGAAGTATCTATCCATGTTCCCATTGAAAGTAGAAGTCATAATAAACAACACATGATCAAAAGAATACTTATTCAAGAAGCTCTGAATATCCTTGGTTGTACATATACATTTATGATCCTATGATGGAAATAAGAAGTTAGAACCTTCTAAAAGGAAGGGAATAGAATATATAGAATATTCCATGGACCTCAACATTGAAGATGAGGAAGAACATGAATATTCTAGTCAAGAAAGAAAAGTTAGAACAACCAGTTGAACACGTTATTATACCGAGAATCATAAGACTACGAGCTTGGTTTGAACCCACTAGAAACAATAAAGAAGAAGAAATGGAAGTTGTGATGAAGAACAGTATATGTAATAAAATGTGAAAAAGACTTATAAATGGAAGCATTGTGAGATTCATAACTAGAGGTTCTTCCAGAAGGATAGAGAAGACTATGAAGGAAGCGTGTTCCAGTAAACTAGATATACCTCTTGCAGTGTCCATGTAAAAGATTGTTCTTCCCAATAAAGAAAATTGATAAAGAAGCGCATACTAGAAAGAGACCCATGTATGAAGATAGAAGAAGATCTTTCCTAGATTGAAGCAACTTGATGCAGAGTATCTCATATACAACAAAAGCATGGAGAAAACTTCATATGACAAAGAAAGTGTATCATAATAGTTACTCAAAATTTTGGGATGATGGATTTCTATCCATGATGACATATCTGAAGAAGTTGAGAGAATCTAATCTAGTAGACCCATCTCTATATCAACAATTGATTGGCTCGTTAATGTATTTGTAAAATACTCAACTGGATATTTTCCTTGTGGAACGTTTGAGTTATGATATATAGTTTCATGGATTTATTGAGTGCAGATGATAGAATAAATGCTACTTGGATATGTTTCAAGTTGAGCTTTGTCATGATGTCATGGGTTAGCAATAAGTAGAATTTTGTTGCACTCAATACTATAGAAAAAAAGTATATTGCAACTTGTGATGATTTACATAAGCAATGTGGCTCCGTAAGTTGGTTTCTAGAGCGTCTGATTAGGTGTTGAATTCGACCATGATATATTGTAATGATCAGAGAAATATGAAGCTTTCAAAGAAACTGGTGTTCCATGATAGGATGAAGTACATTGAGATCAAGCATTATATTCTCCATGATAAAGTCCAGAAGAGAGAATTGGTTCTCTAGTATATCTCCATACATGACCAAATAGAAGATATTTTGGTAAAGCCTTTGTCCAAGATGAAATGTTTGTGTACTTAAGATATAATTTGGGGCTCATGGAGATGATTTATTTATTGGAAAATCATGTGATTACTCCCACGTTGGAAGGGAGCATTGATATGTTATTGATTTATGGACAGTCATTTTCCAGTTTAAAAAATGGTCCAGGATGGGTAGTTCCTTTCCAGTTCGGAAAGTGGTTTGAGATTTTTGACGGACAAGAATTTTCCAGTTTAGAAAATGGTTCAGATTGGACATTCATTTTCATAATGAAAATGGTCTAATAGATTTTTTATGTACCATAGACAGTGATTCCCCTTGTGGCCAGTGTGGGGGAATGGTATATAACAATCATTCTTCTTGGCAGTAACTCTAAGTAGTGGTCAAGTATAATGATCCACCTCCTTGGACAGTCATTCTTTCGAAGTTCACAATTATGAGTAGTTTTAAAGAATGGTTTCTTTTGGAGGTTGGTGTAGGACAATCATTTCCATTAGGAAATGCTCTAGATAGTCATTCCCTTGGGTAGACTCATTATCTTCAGGTTTAACTATGATTAGTGCTAGAGGAATGGCTCAGTTAGGTGAATGGTCTAGGTTCATCAATAATGAACATGCATTCCCTAGGGAAGGCTCATTCTCTCCAGGTTTCTCTATGATTAGTGTTGGAGGAATGGCCTAGCTAGGTGAATGGTCTAGGATAAAAAATCAGGGACAATTATTCTTCTATCCTTGGGAAGAATAGTCTAGATAGCCCATGCCTGATGTTTTACTTTCAGAGGGAAGATGCTCTTCCAGATCTCACAGATGTGAGTGGAAGAATGGCACATATGAATCAGTTTGTATCATGATATTGTTCGTCAAGTTGATATCAGATGATATGATTGTTGTGGAGACTGCATGTCTATCGACAGTAGATGTATTCTATTGTGGTGGATGTTTTCCACTGGTTGTGACTATGTGTCACCGGTTAGTAGTTGTGTGCTACCATGTGTGGTTGTGTACCAATGGATAGTAGTTGTGTTCTACTCTGGATAGATGCAATTTTATTCTATTGAATGGCATTGTTCTTTGCCATAGAGACTACCACTAATGTTGGATATAATTTACATCTAGATGGATAGTCAATATGTTGGTGGAAAGACACTCTCCCTATGGAAAATGGTCCAAGAAAATAATTCTTATAGGAAATATGTCCGGAGTAGAAGAATAGTCCTTGTAGTCCATGGTGTGGCTTCTAGCATCTATTGGAACAATTATTCTTCTAGGACATATGTCTAGACTAGAATAATGGTTCGTGTATCACTCTGTGGAGTGAGTGACTTATTAAACATCGTACCTGATTACTTAGATGGAGTACGGATTCAAGAGATGATGCAATTTATGCTATCATATGATACTGATAGTGATGATGGTGCTCATGATTTGACCATGAGATAGTCTATGTGGCTATGATGATGCTACCGGTTGAATGGTATGTTTGTTCTCAAGAGAATTTCCTTTAATACCTCTCTAGCTAGGATGGAGTGTTGATATTATGGTAGCTATGGGAGGTATTAACCTCTACATGTAACCCTGGTGAGACTAAAATATTACAGGAAGAAAGAGAAACACTAAAATGTTGGATAATTACCCTAGGAGAAAAGTCGGCTCAAGAGAATATTTATTATTAAGTTATTATCCTCCAAGAAAAGGCCATTTAGGTGAATTGCAGTCGTATAAATAGAGGGCACTAGAGCTCATTTGTACACACTCTCTATCACGACTTCATAACACCAGCGGTGTGAAATTTTGGAGAGGAGCAACAACTAACATTTTTGGTTTTGGCTTGGTGTTTCTCTTAGTTATGGTTCAGACTTTCTGCTTGGTATGCTAGTTCTGGAAAGGGGTACACTACCTTGATTAGCTATTGGTTCTAGGGTTTTCTTATAGAATTATTCTCTCTATCAAGGTTAAGGTGCTCGAGGGTGGAATTTGTGCCTATGGTTGGGTGACGATATTGAGATATTTTCTATGGTGAAATGAGCACACCTATTATTCTAAGAATCAGATCTACTCACCAAGATCAATCACCAAGACAACTCTCTCAATCATATGCACAATATCACTCATATGTGCATCAAACTAAAACCATCATCAACATGTACCAATATTCCAATGCATGTATACAAATAATGTGTGAAGAACACTACACAAACCACCAACCATATAAATAACAAGTGTCTCTCATAGTGTACCAAACATGTAAAAATAATGTACCAACATCACCATACCATACACCTCATGTATATGCCAACTCATCAACTAAGTGTTTCTTTCATGAACCCAACATATACTTCAACCATATACCAAAACATTCATCAAGACAACCAATAGTTGTCCTCTAGAAATATATCACAAATCCATAAGCCAAATACCATAAACCCTTACACAGTACCATGTTCCAAAACCATGCATATACCATACCATTAAAAATTGGAACAATTCCAATATCAAAATCGAATGTGGCTAACTAACTACCAACAACAATTCTGTTGTCATGATTCTGCTACCACGGTTCTGCTGTCGCGATTCTGCTGCCGTGAGTTTTCTACCATGATGTTTATTCCGTGATTTTTCTATCGCGAATTTTATACCGC
>JASDQU010321657.1:2149-13079 GCA_032191745.1 Picea mariana | reverse complement strand
TTTGCCAAAATAAATATTGCTCAAATCAACTTGTTCATTCTGATATAGCTTGCTTACCCTTTTTTCTGATCTACTCTGCATTCTTCACTGTCTCTAATCTACTGCTCTGCTTCACTGTCCTCTGCATCCCATTCTCATCTCCTTCTCTTGTCACGCAGATTCGTCTCTCACTTTTCTCACATGCAGAGCTCTCTCTTCTTCTCCCTTCAACAACCCTTCCATCTTGATTCCAGCGCATTATATTGTTCTTCCACATGCAGAGGTTTTCCTTGCTTTTCTCAACTTCAACTGCAGTTTCCCTTTCTTTCATTCTTTCTTCTGCTTTTCGCATGCCAGCATTCTCCCTGATTTTCAGAACTGGCTCTTTGCATGCCTCCTCTACGCATACCACANTTCTTCTGCTTTTCGCATGCCAGTATTCTCCCTGATTTTCTGAACTGGCTCTTTGCATGCCTCCTCTACGCATGCCACATCATGCAACTCTGTGTTCTTCCTGTCTTAACTGCCAATCTAAATTTAGACTAAAAGTCCTTCCACCATCCAGAGTGATTAGAGACACCCAACTGGAAAAAACTTCCAGACTTGTCAAAGAAGATGAAGGACCCCCGCCAAACTCTAGATTTAGCAATGTTAAGCTTCGTTGATTGTGCATTATAGCTGTTTGATGCTGGCCACACCAATCACATTGTGAATGGCATCATTTTTTCTTTTCTTAACAAAAACGATTGGTAACCCAAGGGCGTCGTGTTTCAGCATATGTAACATTACTATGTTTCAGCTGTTACAACACTGTGTTTCAGCATAAGTTCCAGCTCTGTTTCAGCATTGTGTTTCTGCATCTGTGTTTCAGCATCTGCGTTCCAACATCTGTGTTCCTGCATTTGTGTTCCAGCATTTGTGTTTCAGCATTTGCGTTTCAGCATCTGTGATTCAGCTTCTGTGTTCCAGCTTTGTTTCAGCACTGTGTTTCAGCTTCTGTTTCAGCATCCATGTTCCTGCATTTGTGTTTCAGCATCTGCGTTCCAGCATCTGTGTTCCAGCATTTGTGTTTCAACATTTGTGTTTCAGCATCTGTGATTCAGCTTCTGTGTTCTAGCTTTGTTTCAGCACTGTGTTTCAGCTTCTGTTTTCCAACATCTCTTGTGCGTGTTCTATAACCAACCGATTGCCATCAATGACAACCTTGACCATCTGACCGATTGCCATCAATGACAACCTTGACCATCTGACCGATTGCCATCAATGACAACCTTGACCATCTGCATCATCTTTTCTATAGCCATATTCCCAACCTTGACCATCTGCGTCGTCTCTGCTATAGCCATATTTCCAACACCATGAACACAAAAGCATAACCAACATCATCCATAGAAAAATCCAAGTATCTAAATCGAATGGATGAAGTGTTCGAAACAATTTTCATTCTCATTTATCCCGAACTCCTCTTTCACATATCCTCCTGTAAAAACCCCAATGAAGCCTGGACCACCATGGAAGGGATTTTGGAAAACAAGATGAGATGAGGGGGCACTTGCTCGAGGTGCAATTTCTTACATTGGATTCAAAAACCTTTGACAATCTCCAATATTTCTTTACCAAATATAAGGATTTGTTGTTGCAACTCAAAGATTGTGAGGTTGATAAATCCGAGGAGAAACAAATGGTTCTCACCACTCTCTCCAAACTTGGTACACAATACTCATTGTTTGTATCCACATTTTATTCAGTTAGATTCGCTTCTGGATCTACCTGGAAGATGCCCTCTCTTGAGGAATTTATTGAGTCTCTGACACAAGAGCAGAGCAAGCTCATCAATATGGGAAAAATCAAAGGACCAAAGGTGCATGCACTTACTGTGCAAGATGGTAGCGGTCATCAATATCAGAAATCTAAATACAAATACAAAAGGAAAGAACATGCAAATCAAAACCCTTCCACAATGCCTCTGGATCCAAAGGGGTAAAGGGAAGAAAATGAGAGAAATGCACTTACTGCCATAAAGGATTCCATCCATAATCTGCATGTATGCAGAAAAAGATAGATCTAATGACCCAAATACTTCAACAAAAATACCTTGGAGATTGCATCCCCGAGGGTGCCAAGAAGAAGAAGCCATAAGATCAGAATCCCAAGAAATGCAATTCTAGCCATGCTTTGATTTCCATCAAATCCTCTCTCGATGCTTGGATTGTAGATTCAGGAGAATCACACCACATGGATTCCACAAAAGAAGTCTATTATTTATTGGATGCATTCAAAAGTCCTTCTATTATGATGGGGGACAACTCTCCAGTCGAGGTCACCAACAAAGGAATGATTGAACTCACAAATGAAATCTTTGAGAATGTGTTGCACGTTCCCAAAATTTTTGTCAATCTTCTCTCTATGTATCAGATGAATAACTCTAACACCAGAAACATAGTCATATTCAAACCTGATGTAGTGGATATCTATGACATGCAAACCAATTCTGGGGTTTCAATCGGTGAGGTAAATCATCAATCTAGAATATACACATTTTTTGAATTTATTGAACCAGATTCTGCATTACTGCTTACCCATGTTGATGAAAGCATTATGAGATGGAACAAAAGGTTTGGGCATTTAAATTTCAGATATATGAAACAACTCAAAAAGAAGGGAATGGTTGATGGTCTACCTGACATCCACTTCTCCAAAGGAATTCATGAGGGATGTATTCTTGGAAAACACCCTCAAGAGAAATTCGACAAAGGAAAGACACAAAAGGATTCCTTTCCTTTATATCTGATCCACAGTGACCTCATGGGACCTTTTACACATCCATCAATCAGTAACATGAGGTACATGCTCATTTTTGTTGATGATTTCTCATGCTTCATATGGATTTTATTTCTCAAGAAAAACTCAGAGGTCTTTCAACACCTCAAAGATTTCAAATCCCTTGTTGAGACACAGTCAAGAAATAAAATCAAAGTCCTCTGAACAAATAACAGGGAAGAGTATGTCAACCATGATATATAAAATCTTTTTCATGAGGAAGGGATTCAGTTGCAACACATGGTTCCTTATACTTCGCAACAACATGGAGTTCCTGAGTGGAAAAATAGATCTCTAAAAGAGATGGCATCTTGCATGCTACATGAAAAGTCAATTCCACAGAGATAATGGGCTGAAGCACTTAATTGTGAAACCTACATCCAAAATAGATCTCCCCATTGATTTGTCAAGGATAAAACCCCCTACGAGGCTTGGAGCGACCTCAAACCGGAAGTGACCCACTTCCATATTTTTGATTCACGTGTAAGGGCCATGATTCCCTCTGAGAAGAGGAAGGAACTTGATCCACAGAGCACAAAATGTATGTTTGTTGGATACCCTGATGGTGTGAAGGGATACAGACTCATTGATATTTCCTCATACCAACTCATCATTGAGCATAGTTTCCAATTCGAGGAAAGTGTCTCGCATGTACTTCAACAGTCACATGTTTTCTTCCACGTGTCAGAGATGATGAGAATGCACATGCCGAATATTATTTAGATGAGAGTTCTGATTCAGAGGATTCATATGATCCAGATACAGATTCAATATAGTCATATGAAAAGTCATTTCATCTAGATGCAGATGTAGAGCCAGAGAAGAGGCCCAAGTGGGACCAGACTACACTTCAGGATGCAGGGGATCTTGTTGGGGATCCAACTAATACTAGGAGGACTCGATATGATTTTGAGGAGCCTCCTCTTGCACTCACTTCCATTGAACCATTGCCGCCCAAGAATCTTTTCTTGGTTCAGTCCTTAGATCCATAGTATTATGGTGAGATTGTTGGAAATCCCTTTTTCGAATCTCCCATGCAGGAGGAGTACAAATCCCTCCTCGAGAACCAAACTTGGGATTTGGTTCCCCTTCCTTCAATAAGGAAAATTTTCAGGTGTAGATGGGTCTATAGGACCAAGAGCGCAATGGATGGACAAATTAGCAGATACAAAGCCATGTTAGTTTCCAAAGGCTTGCAGCAGGTGCATGGAATTGACTATGATGAGACCTTCGCTCGAGTAGTTAATATGGATTCCATACATTTGGCACTTGCCATTGCAGAAGCCAAAGGATGGGAATTCCATCAAATGGACATGAAGAATGTCTTTCTTCACGAAGATCTCTTTGAGGAGATCTATATGGAGAAGCCCCAGGGATTTATGCATGATTCGTCTTTGGTATGTCGACTGAAGAAGTCTCTTTATGGCCTCAAGAAGGCTCCGAGGGCATGGTATGCCAAGATGGAATCCTACCTGCTATCACAGAACTTTGTACATTGTAAGTCAAACCCAAATGTTTATATGCTCAAGACGACTGATTCACTTCTACTCCTAGTTCTGTATGTTGATGATTTGTTGATCACCGGTTGCTCGACTTCAACGATTGTTGCAGTCAGGAGGATTTTGCATGAAAGGTTATTGATGACGGATTGGATCCGCTACATTTATTCCTTGGACTCGAGATCAGTCAGGATGCATCAAGCATCAAACTGTCTTAGGCCAAGTATGCATGAGATCTCCTTGAGAGATTACACATGACAGACTACAAGTCTACCTCGACTCCTTTCCTATAAGGATTCAAACTTGAGGATGGCTGGGACACTCCACTGGTTGACAGCACACTGTACAGACAGCTAGTGGGGAGCTTATTGTATCTCACACACTCCAGACCAGACCTCTCCTATGTAGTTGGAGCAGTATCCAAGTTCATGCAGGAGCTGCATGAGATACATTGGAAGGCTGCAAAGCATATCCTTCGATACATATAGGGCACCATCACCTTTTGGGTTCACTATTCAACATACTCTACATTGGACCTCATCAGGTTCACTGATTCTGACTAGGTTGGCGATAGCATTGATCTCAAGTCCACATATGGTTACTCACTCAGTCTTGGTTCCAGGCCTATCTGTTGGTCGAGCAAGAAGAAGGCTACTATTTCTCTATATTCAGTTGAGGAAGAGTATAAAGGGGTAGTTAACATAACCATTTAGGCTATGTGGCTGCAACATGTTCTCACTGAGTTGGGCATTTAGTTTCATCGACTGATCGTCATTTGGTGTGAAAACCAGATCACTTTGAAGTTCTGCAGAGATCCAGTTCAGAGGCAGCAGACAAAGCACATCGATATCCACATTCACTACATTCGAGACTTAGTACACGATGGGATTGTCAACCTGCAATTTTTTACTTCAACAAAAAAGACTGCAGACATATTCACGAAGACCTTCACTAAGAAAAAGTTTCATTCTATGCGCAATCATCTTGAAATGAAGGACATAATTTCCTAGCAACTGTCATTTCTTATTTTTAGATACATTGTACTTTTAGAGGGCATTTGCCCATGAGGTTTTTCCTCTTTCCTTGTTTTATTTTAGTGTATATTTTGTATTTGGGTACCTAACATGGCCTTGTTGCTGGGACCCATTCTTTATTTTCACCATGGTGATGTTTAGGGGGGATGTTGGAGATGCTTCACACACACCTAGGATTTATTTTTCCTAAGGTTTTACATATGTTTATTTTTTTTTTGAGTAAAAAAGGATAGGACCTGTTATATTATCATTATCAAGTTACAATGACTGTTTACGAAGCCAGCTGTCTTTCCTAAACAGGAAATTGAGACAGCTGGGCATCCTGTGCCATTTGTTTCCCAGTAAACAAAACTATCAGAGTACCGTCCTACCCAAAGGAAACCAGGACTTCCACCCATTAAGTTTAAACTGTATGCCAAAAACTAGTTGCAAGATAACTAAGATCTAACTGGGCAAAAGCCTGGTTCAGAAACATAAAAAAATTTCTAACCAAGAACATCATTGAACCTCTTATCCGGTGAGCTCGTTCTCATCCCCGTGCTTTTTCCATCCTGCTAGAAGCACGTAAGCCTGCATGCACATTGGGCATTGTCGTTTAGGAAGAGTTCTGGAATGAGCCGCGAACAACATGTCGAGTCGTTGATCGATTCGGGCGAGACGAAAGACCTGGTCGTCCAATAGACTCCTTAGATTGAAGATGAGAGCGAGGTATCCCAAGTCGGTGAAGAGTTGCTAGTCCTGCCCATGGCTGTGGATGGAGGCTGGGGGAATGGGCCCTATTGCTCCCTCACTTGCATGTGTCGGTCGGTTGGAACTCTGGGTCACCGCCTCCATAGGTGCACCGGGGCGTGAGTCTCTGGTTCCCTGTATGCGGGACGGGGTCTCTTCTTCTACATAGCAGGTGGTAAAATTCTCTGCTGGGCTATTGTCTCTGGAACCAAGCAGTTTGCCTAAAGGTGGAAGCTTGTCATCTGAGCCAAAATCAGTGGGTGGATTCCAATTGTCTAGGATTGTAAATAGAGGGAGCTTGGGATAGCTTTGCATGGCGTCTTCCAAGATAATATCTTCCACATACGCCATTGGAGGCATTTGTGGTTTCTTACGCCTTCGAAGGGACGCCATGGCTAACGCCTGCTCAAATTTATTCTGTCTCTGGCAGTGAGATTTGGATGTGTACCAAGAGACACCCCTGCATGGCTTACCTCTTGCTCTGGGCATGGTGGAGACCCTGGAGATGACCAGGGTTCCTTGCGGGTGGAAGGCTCTGCTCCAGAGCTTCAAAGGGTCCCAAAACTGCTGCTCTGGTGAAATGAACTCTGCACTCAGCGCTACGATGGGTGAATGTCGCTCAATTCCATCAAGATGAGTGATAAGGAGGAGGGAAACCACGACCACCATAGCCATTAAGGCCTGTTGTTGAGTGCACTGGTGCATTGTACTGATCACTTGCATGAAGGGGCTCATCGCTTGGATTTGGCTACGTGGATTCATATTTGGTTAATGACTAAGGGGATGGTCGTCAGTGGAAGTATTAATGTTGCATCCCGACATTGTCCCATGTGGCTCCGGTTTGCAATGTGGCACCCCATTCGAGGGTTTTACATATGTTTATTAGTCATTATTCAGTCTTCTATATTTTAGGGAGAATATTCCTCTAGGAGAATATTCTCTTTAGTTCACACTTCATTTTGATCAGTTGAGTGGAGTCTAGATGCCACATTGGGATTATCACCATGCATCATTGGGATCATCACCAACTAATGCGCATTGTCCTTGGGATCATCACCATGCTAGATCATTACTCATGATTCCATGATCTCCTCCTCACTTCACTTTGTTTCAGTCAGTTAACTGAAGACTCAGAGAATAGTTAACTCAGGCTGGGTGGCAGTTCACTCCCGTAACTACCTGAGAGACTAGACTAGGTGGAAGTTTACTCCCATAATTGTTGGTGTGTGTCCAGATCAATATAGACCACCACTATGGCGCATTGGCTTCTACTCTAGTGGGCATTAGTTGATTTATATAGAGTATATCATGTGTAAATTATCATTCATTCATTTGGTTATTGTGAATTCTTCCATTCTTTCTCTTCTACTTCTCTTTTCTCATATTTTCTCTGCAACTGTGTATGCCAATTCCTAGATAGATCTATTATGTGCAAGTTCAACACACACACACACACACACACACACACACACTATTATCCTAAAATGTTTTTTTCATATTCCAAGTATTCTACGTATTTCATGTATGAACTGGATAGGTTGACTAGAGAGATTATGTGAAAAAACTGACAAGTGTCATGGAGAAAATGGTGTGTATGGGACGAGTGTAATAATAATTTTTTGCTGGTATGCATATGTCTATGTGGATGGTAGAGTTTGCAATGTGGACAACACATTGTTAGGATATTTAGACACTTAGGAGTTAGTAAGATCTACTTGGTCTATTGTGTTGTTAGGTAAAAGTGTGTTTTCTAGTGTGTTTCTTTAGTATGCATTAGTATGCATTTGTAGTTAGCAAATCCAATGATCACGATATGTTCCCGACATAGAGTGATCCGGTGGTTCATAATCTCCTCGATATTAACGACCATTGATCTGTGGCTTAACACCTGATTGGTCCATGATCTCTATTTAAAGAGCATGGAGGGTCATTTTTCGATGATAGACTGTGAGAAAATCTCTTGTAAAATCTCTCTGTAATCTTTGTCTTTACATTAATAAACTGCTTCAAGTGGCTGCGTTGGCTGGGGTCGTGGATGTTTCCCCGTAGGGGTTTTACCACGTGAAAACATCAGTGTGTTGATATTTGATCTGGTTATGTGAGTGGTTATTGAAGGTGTTTGTTCTCTGTTGGAATACCTGTGTTGTCGAACATGGTATCAGAGCCTGTTTGAAGACCTGCTCCTGTTCTAGATCGAGATCGTGAAACTGAGTTGCCTCATCTCCACTTTATATCATCTCCATACATTTTTGGGCTGAGAGGACTGTTCCATTGTGTTCGGAGCGCTTGTTTCAGTCAGGAACATTTTTTGTTTCACTCAAAAAGGTTTTCGTTTGCCCAAGATACGACCATTATAGTCAGATCCAGAGGTATAAAGCTTGAATACACATTTTTTTAAATTTTTGCAGAGTAGTATTTTGGTTTTATTTCGGTTTTGTTTTATTTATTTCCGGGTTGCTACTCTTTTAGATCTGCGTATGCTCTTTTCCCCGTGCCCTGTGCGATCTCGAAAAATAAGAAACAGATAGGAAAAGGTGCATCTTCCAGGTAAGCTAACCAATATCTAACCCTTGTTGTCATCGAGAAGAAAAAATTTTTTCTTGTGTGAATTTTTTTTTGCTTCTTGATGACAACAAGGGTTAGATCTCGAGTTTTTTTTAGCACGCTCTCCAAGGCCGTAAAAACAACAACAACAACACCCCCAATCCTCCTTCTGAACATTACAATATGTTTTTCTAGATCATTTGGTTAAAAGTTTCCTTATTAAGTAAGAGGTCTTGAGTTCAAGTCTCTCTTTTGTTACCTTTTTTCGGAAAAGTTCATGCTGAAATTGTAAAGTGTATTTCACTTCAAGTATAAAAGTGAATCACTATAAGTAGTTTTAATATTTTATTTTAGAGTTATTTATTTTGCATGCATCTTTTTTGTTATAAAGTAACTTCATTGTAAAAGTGATCCCCACTTCTTTTTATAAAAGTGGGTTACTTCATAAAGCAACTTACACAATCACATGGTCATTTTGTTACCGATTGTGCCTTTTTTTTAAAGGGCATAACTCTAACATTGGAAGTCCGTTTGTAGTGCCGTTTTTTTTAAAACCGCATAACTTTTCGATCTCTTTCTATCTAGATCATCATTTTCAGTGTTTAAATCCACATTATCTGCATATTTAATATGGCTTCTACAAGTACTGTCTTGCTTACCAGCAACAACTACTTCCAATGGAAATGTCATATGGAAGGTTTATTAAGAAGTAAAGGCTTGTACCAGATTACCTTGGGAAAGGAAAAAGCACCCACTGATGTTGATAAGAAATCCAAGTGGGATAATAGGAATGACGAAGCACGTGGACTAATCGGAATTTCCATCTATCCTGATTTAAGGTACCACCTTCAAGATATTGATGACCCCAAAGAAGCTTGGGACACGATTGAATCTGTGTTTGGTAAACTCAATATTATTCAAGCACAACAGTTAGAAAATCAAATACTGACCTTGAGTCCAAATAATTTTTCTTGCCTTGGAGACTATCTATCTAGGTTTAAAACACTCAGAATTTTATGTGAAGAATGTAAGATAAAGATGGAGGAAGAGCGTTGCATATATCTTATTCTTTCTAAGCTAGGTACTGCATATACTATGTTTGTATTTACCTTTTATGCCATGAGAGAGGATCTAGGGGAAGAAGCTTATGAAAAACCCACTCTTGAGTCCTTTTGTGCTTCTTTGCTTCGAGAGGAAGATAAGCTTGTACAATTTGGAGTGATCAACACTACAGGTCCCTCCAACAAAGACTTATTTGCCCAGCAGAAAGATAAACCCAAGTATCCCAAGAAGCAACATCCTCGCTACAACAACGAACAACATAAGGGTCCCAAACCTGCTTAGATAGCTTCAGCTCCTACTGGTGACAAAGGAGTAAAATATAAAAGTAAGAATACTAACAGACATTGCAAATTTTGTGATAAAGATGGTCATGATGGGTCCAAATGTTTCAAGAAGATGGTAGCTTTAGAAGCAAAAATGAAGAAGCACAACATCAGTAGTGATTCTACTTCTTCTTCTCACAGACATGCACTTTATGTTTTTGGTTTCTCCTTCAATTCAAATTCTACTACTACTTCTTTTGATGAGTGACTTATTGATTCAGGAGCATCTTATCATATGGCTAAGGATAAAGCCATATTTTCTGCTCTAAATGAATGTAACACCAATAAAATATTTATTGGTGATGATAGATCTCTTAGTGTTGTAGGATCTAGAGCAGTTCAAGTAGATAATGGTCATTTCAATGATGAATTATGTGTTCCAAGTCTTTCTTGTAACCTTCTATCAGTGTATCAAATCACTCATTCAGGTGAAGGTAAAACCTTCGAGTTTTCACCTCACCAAGTTGTAATCAAGGATCTAAAAGATCCTAAGCATGTTCTTGCAATTGGAATTGCTGATGATATTACTAGGTTGTACAAGTTTGAAAACTTTGGGTCATAAGCTTTTTCATCAGTTTTTGTTGCTCATAGCAATGACTTGAGGAAACTTTGGCATGAGCAGTTTGGTCATCTAAACTATCGCTCATTGCAGCAACTATGTAATCAATAGATGGTGACTAGTCTTCCTCTTGTTTCATACAAAGATGTTGTTTGTGCCGGTTGTGTTCTCGACAAATATCATAAGGACAGTTTTGACAAACGTGACTCTTGGCACGCCTCGGGTCCTTTGCAGCTTGTTCACAATGATTTGTGTGGTCCACTTTCTTCTCCTTCTTTTTCTGGGTGCAAGTATTTCTTAACTTTCATTGATGACTTTTCCAGACGTACTTGGGTTTACTTCTTAAAACTCAAGAGTGAAGTTTTTGACAAGTTTTTGGCC
>JASDQU010321649.1:531-13105 GCA_032191745.1 Picea mariana | reverse complement strand
GTTTTATTTGTATAAAAAATTGGAAATTAAAAAGACATAAATCAAAGTATTCCGGAACATAAGTTAGCCAACCCATAGTATTAAATCCAGTCTAAAAAAACCTAATAATGTAGCAAAACGAACCAAGCGAAAACTATAGTCCCTGCTTTGGCAGGGACTAACAAGTGCGATAAGTTTTTTCTTTTAAATCAAATTAATATTGAATATGTTTCTCATACTCTATGAGCACCAATCTAGGGCTTTATCATAAAATTACAAACTGTGAAACGTAGTAAGGGTACAAGGTGTTTGGCCATATTCAAGTTCTAATGGATTGAATCACACCTTCATATCAATTTCATTAAACTCCAATATGATTGTTATTCCCCATACTTTCAACACAAAACATATACATGCCCAATAAAATTGACATAAAGGAGAAGGTAACGGACCTAATTAATGTTTCTTATTCTTATACACATTAGACTTGTTGTGTTGACGCAAGAAAAATTCCCTTCAATAAAAAAAATGTTGAATTAGACTTCACATCGTTTGGATTAGGAGACCCATTTGGATACTAGCTTGGATACCATTACTGAGTTGAGGATGAATGAACAGTTTAAATGCAAAGGGATGCAAATGAAAACTAAAATAACTACAGGAAAAAAAAGAAACATATTCTATCCTTTCCTAGCTAGGAGTGACTAAGGGTAACCAATGAACAGACCAAAATGTTAGTATTATCTGCCTTACCTTTCATTCATATAGTTGTAAGAAAAAATCAAAGATTAATAACACACATATATGGAAACATAACCAAATAAGTCTCAAATATGCATGCATACATAAAACATGCTCATCATCTTAGAACAATTCATAAAAGATAAAGACAATAAATGCATAAAACTTATGTTCACAAAAGACAAGTATGTATGTGCAACGGAATCCTTATAGTGCTTCATGGAGGTAAAGTATTAACTTGAAAAGGTTCAAATTAAACACACCACCAGTAAGAAAAGTATTTCTCTCGATCAAAATGGCCCTGAGGGCTTCTCAATATTATATTCAGAAAAAAAATAGTTCTCCCAAAGTTACAAAGCTGAAGATCTCCTTTGATGTGGGTCTCTTATGGTTTTTATAGTTACCTATTGTGGCTTCTTGAATTTTGCAAGAAATAGTTACCAATATCTTCATCTTCCCCTTTTCAGTCTTTAACATAAGTTACAATAGAGACAAAAGATGAAATGATGATAGGAAAAGTCGAGAAAGGGGGGAGGGAGAATAATTTCAAATTTCAACATGTGCTTCCTTGATTTACTTTTATCTCTTAAGTAAGTTGTCCAAACTTTGTGGTGTCCCGAGATAGAGATGATTTTGCGATAAAGAAAGGACTCCAAGGAGACCTCATGAACTACTGAGTTTTGGGAAAGGGTCTTCATATCCTTGGTTATATTTTCCATGAAGTCTTGAATCATGTTCTCGGATCTAGCTGGTTTCACAAGATGGTCATTCATTAAATCGACCATTACTTTGGTTGCAACTCTAACATTCATTTGTCTTTTCCTCATATTTTTTCTAACTCTGGGAAAACGTGTTCATTAGTCTTTAGCTGGCCTACTTCTTCGATTCGGGGAATGTGACTTTTGAAGGCCAGAATGAACTCTGCTTTGTGGAGTTTGGCACATATTGTGAGTGGATTATTTAACTCCTTCTCAATCTTCTCCCTTGCTTGCTGTAAATTGTCTAGTGTAGCATAGTTGAGATCTATTTCCCATTCTATCATTCATGGAAATTCTAGTGGTGCATCGAGATTTTATGTGATCCACTGCTTCATATCATTCAAATATACCCTAATCACAACAATCTATGTATTCTTAGTCTAGACTATGTTGAGTCATGATATGGGTGGTTTTTTGTTGGAAGAGCTACAAACCTGCATACATGTTTGTTGCTAGACTATGGAGTTCTTTCTGGACTCCTTCTACACATGCCCTAAACTCCTTGAAGTCTTTGTGATCACTTTTATAATGATGTGCTTCCTCTTCCAATGATTTTATCCTTTCGTCCTTCTCTTCTATCTCAGGTGCCAAGTTTTTCATATTTTTCTTTGATGCTTGCATGAAAGAAACACTGGCTAAAGCGATCGAAAGAGGATTATCGCTGATATTTTATTACCTCTGCTTCAATTGTCACTAATAAAAGGGTTGACCCAGACACCCATAGTTTCCTAGTTATTTGCAAAATTATTTTTCCTGAGTCTTTGTCGAACCTAAAAGAATTCAAATTGGCCGCCTTCCGGGACTTTGATGGTGTATATGCCCCTAATCCCAACTCGCCCAATGGGAAATGTCCTTTCATGAGAGGTATGTTTTTTGATGACCCTAAAATATCCATATCCATGGGATCTTTGTCAAATCCTCTTTCTTCTTCATATTTCTTGTGTTGTTCTTCTGTTGCTACTGCTTCATCTACCGCTTTTTCTTCTTCTTTGTCCTACGCTACCTCGTCTTTCCTTTTGTGCTTGGCTTCTTCTTCTTTTATTTTCTTTTGTTTCTCTTTCTTCTTTTGTTTTTTAGTCGCTACCTTGGTTGTTGTTTTTTCTTCTTCGGTTGTTTCTTTTTGTCGTTTAAGATCAACCTCCTCTTCCTTTCTCTTCTTCAGTTCTTTCGCTTCAACAGGTTCTATTGTCTTTCATTGTCTCTCCTCTTCCTCTCATTGTTTCTTATTTTTCTCCTCCGTAGTTGTTTTTTCTTTAGTTGTTTCCCTTTCCATTCTTTTCTTTTCAATCTCTTCTTCTGCAATAGCTTCCTCTTCCTCCCTTTTATTTTGAGCTTCTCTCACTCTTTGTTCCTCTTCCACTATGCCCACTTTGTGTGGTTTGCCTCTTCTTTTGAATAACACATGATGATAAGTTATGGCCCTAAAGTGAATCTCTTTTTCTTCCCAAACATTTGTCATGTAACTCAATCTATATTTATGGCTGCTACAGTGGGTGTTGATGATGTTAAGGGATCGTACCTTCATAATATCTCCTCACTGAAGTGGGAGAAGGCCAAGGTGTTTACTTCTACCTACACTTCCTTGACATCATTGAATGATCCAAAATGGATCTAGGAAGGCCTAAAAATCAAAGTTCTTGGAATTAGACGAAACCAGTGCCATTGCATCGGGCTCGTCATGTTGATTCCGACCATATATTTTTTTTCGCAAATGGACATCGTATGCGAAATTTATCGCATTCTGATCATTTTCCCAAACAAGCAAAAAGTCAAACTGGTCAAAGTCAACAGGTTGTATAGGTGACATCAGCAGTACGACAGGTGATGTCAGCATGGCATCATGATGATTTTAGTAGGACATGTTCTAACACGAGGAGGTGACACATGCCAGTCAGTTTTGGCATTTTTGGACTGAGTTGGACCAGTACGAAATTGTCATGTGGCAATGTACGGACATGACACGTAGCAGTCCATACATGACATAGCTCAATGATAGGATAACACGTGGCAATAAAGACAACAGGTGGTTGTACGGATGCTGACTGGGCAGGTGACTTGGTAATACAGATGCTGACATGGCATGACACCTGGTTGTATGACAGTGACGTGGAAGCTGATGTGGCAGCTGACCATGCATGCTAATTGGGTTGTTGATTGGGTGTTGACTATACATACGATCCAATCACAGGGTGACATGTGGCCCAATCAGAGGGTGCCACATGGAACCCCCAAATTTTCCAATGTTGGCTAGGCTAAAAATTTGGTTACGACTCTGTCGGGATCGAACCCCTGACCTTGAAATGGGAAACAGACTATACCAAATGCACTAGACACCCAGGCTATTATGGTTCTTGTTCAAAGATATGGCAGAGAGTTGGTTTAAATTGCAATGGCATGACGTTAGGGCTAAGCCTCAGTTAGTGGGGGCTAGCGCGAGGACACATGGCACCCCATGTGACCAAAGTTATACACCATGAGCTAAGGTGGGGGCACGTGGAGAGTAAGGACTAGGCCATATAGCCATGCCTACGACCAAGTTCCAAGAATTAAGGGGATTTACAGTTAGCGCCAAGCCTATGGATACATGGACCATTCCCATATTCCTAGGATCCTGAAGAAAGGGGGTTGTGCCCAAAAAATTTCCAATTTTGGGTTTTCAAACTATATTGTATGATTTTTGAGGATTTTTCAGCCTAATTTTGGAGGATTTTGGCCATTTTTGGGGGATCTGGAGCCCGATTTGAGGCCAGATATTGGGAGGAAGTTGGGAGGAGGATACCAAATCAAATCATATGTTCTTAGTATCATAAAGAGGTTCATATTGGTAGAATGATGATGATTTTATGAAGCTTGAAGCCATTTTTATGTAGGGAAGCCATTGATGAAGCGAAGTTTGGAGGCCAATTTCGAGAGCTACGCTGAACCTTTTTTAGTTCCATCAGTTGTGTTGGATCCTTGAGATTGAGAAGAACACAACTAGACCAGTTTGTAATCCATTTGACACTTTTTTGATTTACTTTTGAAGTATTGAATAGAAATAAGAAAGCCTCACCCACTAGGACAAAGGCCCAGAGACGTAGGCAATCTTGTCGAACTTCGTTAACAACTTTGTTGTTATTTGTTCTTATATTCTGATATGCATTTATTTATGATGGCTGCTATAATATCTCATTAAGTTCTTCTTCTTTCCTTAATTCGTAATTGGTAATTGAACACATGCTTGAAACTTAACCAAGTCTTTAAAGATCAATTTTCAGATCAAGTGGTATCAAAGCAGGTTAACAGTTGGTTGTTTGAGTTTTCATGATTACCAGGGAAAAACTGAGTTGTAGTGAAGGCGAGCTTGTAGAATGGAATACAGATATTGGATCAAGAAAGAGGACTTCTCAAAGTGAAGAGATAGCATCGAAAGAAGGCATGTCTCAGAATGAGATAGAGTTGCAAAACACTTAATTCGCCATGTCTGAGATGGTAAAGGTATTATATGAGGATTACTTGGAACAGAAGATGCCTTTCCAAGGGGAATATTCCAAATAAGAAAAAAGTGAAGAAGGAGAGGATCCTCCTAAACCTCATCCTTCACCTCCTTCTCCATCATCATCTTCTTCTTCAAGTACAAGTTCAAAATCCATCGCAAGAAAACATCCCCATAAACATAAACATGATATGCCTTTACTTAAGCTTGATGTGAAATTTGAATTGCCCATGTATGATGGTGAAGTCAATGCATAGAGGCTTGATAATTGGGTCAAATAGATGTAAGTTTATTGTAGTGTGAAACAAATCAAATATGAGGCAACTCAAATTAAGTTGGCATCGCTTCGTATTGTAGGCGCAACACTCATCTGGTGGAAAAGTAAGTTTCAAAATGGCACACAACAAGTTGGTAATGTATTTCCATCATGGAAAGATTGTGTTTTTTCACTTAGAAAGCAATTTTATCCTTTGGGTTATAAGGAGAAAGATTTAATTGAATGGAAAAGTCTTAAACTAATAAAAGGAAAAATGGTGCAAGAATACACAGATGAATTTTGTAAGATGGAATTAATGTTAAATATTCCATTACATACCCAAGAAACTCTTATTAAGTATATAGGAGGTTTACCTACACATATTAGTAACAATGTATTTATGTTTGGACCTACTAATATTGATGAGGTTTATGTTCAAGCAACATACATTGAAGCAGGGAAAACAAGAGTTGGTGTATCAGGGGAATCGTCTTCAAGGAAAGAGGACAAAAGAAAGGGGAATGGAAAGAAAACAAATTCAGTGACAAGAAAAGAAGAGAATCTCTCTTGCAAGCATTGCAAGAAAGAAGGGCATGATGATGACAATTGCTGGAAATTGCATCCAGAGAAGAGACCAAAATGGTTCAAAGAAAGGAAAGGGAGGAAAAATGTTGCAACATCAACACAACCAACAAACTTTGGATGTGACTCGGATGATGATACTAAAATCACAACAGTTGGTTTGACAGGTAAAATTGGTGATGGATATGATTCTAGAAGTAAGTTGTTTCACATAAGGGTGATAATGAAGCATATTAAGATCGATACATTAATAGATAGTGGATCTCAATCTAACTTGATTTCAGAGGTAGTGGTTAAACAATTGGGATTGACAACTAAGTTACATCATAAACCTTACTGACTTAAATGGATAAGAAAGAATCATAAATTGCACATAACAAAACAATGCACTTTGAAGTTTTCAATTTCATCAAAGTTTGTGGATGAGGTAACGTTTTATGTGGTGCCACTCAATGAATGTGGAATGGTCTTAGGCAACCCTTGTATGATCGCAAAGCAATATTCTACAAGGAACATAATCAATATCACTTAACTAAAGAAGGAAATGAATATGTTGTACATGCTCATCACATAAAAGAAAATAAATCTCTTCAAACAATGGAACAATTAAGGAAGGAAGCTTATGCAAGAAACACACCTACAATTGTGCCAAGTAAAGAAATTGATCTTAAGCATGAACATGAGATGGTTGTAGAATGGAAGTTCAATCATACTTTGCTTCAAGATAAACTAATGTTGTGCAAGCACTTCAAACATATTATCTCATTTGCAGTCATATTTCTGATGTTATCATTGCTAATGTTTTCAACATGGATGCTAGTTGCTTCAGTAAGCTGTGAAAGAGTACAAGTGGATAACAATATGTTTTCAGTTGTCATGGTTGTTTTGCAATTGATTATGATGATACATGTGCACAGGACAGAGTTTAAAGACAAAGGACAAGTGGGGTGGCCTATCCCTCACTTGATGACTGGTTAATACCTTTTTGGAGGATCAAAAGGTCTTAGTGGGAAGACATGATCCAAAATGGATCCAAGAAGGCCTAAAAATCAAATTTCTCAAAATCCGACGAAACCATTGCCATTATGTCGGGCTCGTCATGTTGTTTCCAACCATATATTTTTTTCCCAAATGGACACCGTATGCGAAAGTTATCATGTTCTGATCGTTTTCCCAAACATGCAAAAAATCAAACTGGTCGAAGTCAACAAGCCGTATAGGTGACATCATCAGTATGACAAGTGGCATCAGCAGGACACATGGAAGCATGAGAAGGTGACACGTGTCACTCAGTTTTGTCATTTTCAGGCTGAGTTGGACCAGTACGGAATTCACACGTGGCAGTGTACGAACGTGGCACGTGGTAGTCCATACGCGATGTGGCCCAATGGCAAGCTGACACATGGAAGTACAGATGACATGTGGTTGTATGGATGTTGATGTGGAAGGGTGAATGGGTCATATGGATTCTAACGTGGCAGCTGACTGGGAAAGTGACTTGGTAGTACGGACGCTAACGTGGCATGAAACGTGGTTGTATGGTAGTGACGTGGCAGTTGATCAAGCATGCTGACTAGGTTGTTGACTAGGTGCTGACTATACCATACGGGCCAATCATAGGGTGACATGTGGCCCAATCAGAGGGTGCCACATGGCACCCCCAATTTTTCCAATGTTGGCTATGCAAAAAATTTGGTTGCAACTCCATCGGGCTCGAATCCCTAACCTCGGCATGGGCAACGAACTATACCAAATGCATTAGCCACCCGAGATATTATAGTGCTTGTTCAAACATATGGCAAAGAGTTATTTTAAATTGCAGTGGCATAAGGTTAGGGATAAGCCTCGGTTTGTGGGGGCCAGCGCGAGGACACATGGCACCCCATGCAACCAGAGCTATACACCAGGAGCTAAGGTGGGGGCACATGGAGAGTAAGGACTAGGCCATATGGCCATGCCTACGACCAAGTGCCAAGAATTAAGGGGCTTTACAGTTAGTGCCCATCCTATGGCCGCATGTACCATTCCCATATGCCCAAGAGCCCGTAGAAACGGGGTTGCACCTTGAAATTTTCCAATTTTGGGTTTTCAAACTATATTGTATGATTTATGTGGATTTTTCAGCCTGATTTTGGAGGATTTTAGCCATTTTTGGGGGATCTGGAGCTAGATTTGAGGCCAGATGTTATCAGACTAATCGGTAGGTGTGGACAGTAACAAATCTCCCTAGATCCACCTGGATCTAGAACAAAACAGGACAGGACATGACTCTTTCCCTAAGTTATGACCATTGAATTAGCTAGTAAGGAGGAACAAGTAACGTACCTTTGTATCGCTTCCTAGGGCATCTTTTGCTCCCACTTCACTCCGGTGCTCTCATGAGGTCAAGACCAAGACAACACAAACCAACCAAAGTGAAGATAGCAAAATGTATTCAATCATCAACTTATGCATATGATCAAGGAATTACACAATAAAGTAATAACGACTTTATGGGAAAAGGACATGTCGTTGTATCATATTAATCGAAAGTAGAAGATACAACCTGATCGCCTTGATGTCGCAAGCTTCCTTTCAGTGACTCTTGGTTCCAACACACACACTTTCTTGATCCTTGCATGAAGAAGATCCAATTCCTCTTGATAGACTTGTTAGAGTCTCCAAGCTTCTGTTCAAGCTGGGTTCTTCACACAATTCCTTCACCAATTCTCCAATTAATCTTGCTTAACCTTTTCTATGAGAATCCTATCAATATATAGGAGAATATGAGATGGTTACATGGATGAGAATGATCCCACCAAATCAGGGAAACCAATAAAATGATAACCATTCAAATGCCAACCTATTCTCTAGAAGATTCCCTTCTAGAACCATAGAGACTTCATCTTTTTCCCAAGCTTGAGAACAAGTTCTTACCCTAGGTATAGAGCACAGTGCGAGAAGTTCGCACCCTAGCTAAAGGTGGCCTGCGAGAATGGGTCATTCTCGCACCCTAGGCTATAAGCAGCCTGCGAACTCTCTTTAAAAATATGTTTTCTAGAAGGAGATGAATGCCACTTTTCTCAGGAGAAAGTTCTTGTTGGGAGCTTGAGTACACCATTGTTAATACACCATCAATATGGCCAAATTCATGGGTAACAGAATGCCCCCCAAAGCATGAGGCCGGAATCAGTGACAACCGAAATACTTTGTAAACTGTGTGTGTGTGTGTCGGAAACCAGGAGCGCACCTAATCGGAAACCTGGGAACAACCAAGCATCTGCAGAATATCATACTAGTTCTGAGGTAGGCATTCCCATACTCAGATCACAGACTAATGACATAGGTCATGGCCACCAATCATACACCGTGGATCCATGCCGTCAAAATATCGCATAGCCACCAATAATACACTATGGATCCATGCAAGAAAATTAAAATTGAGACAACATAGCCACGAGACATACAAAGTGGATCTATGTGTCGGCAAATTATACATATTCCATCGCAACCTAGACCAAAGAGATAAGATCCAGGGTATTCAATCCCGTTACCCCAAAAGTACGAACCTAACCATGTGATTACATGTGTCGAAGTCGAACATGGTAGAAACCACTTGATTACCGGTCATTGATGAAACCGTTAACAAGTGTAGGGGAAATCACCATTAATGTCAATGACTCCCAAGGTACACTAGTACAATCCATTGAATGTGAATAAATGAGTTGAGGTCGAACATCCGACGGAATATTTCGATCAGGGGTCAATGATGAAAACCCACTGTCGAAAGCGAGGAAACCTGCCATTGAGGCATGCAAGTTCCAAGGTACCAAAGAATTTCTAAGTCTTATTTCCAGATAATGAGCTAGAGTCAATGGAACAAAACTCGTCACAGGAGGGCCTTGATGCATCGCCCATCAATGACATGAAATGAGTAACATATTTTGAAGGCGAAACAGAGTATGATGTAAGTTGAACTGGACACAGGGAAGGCTGACACAAAGAGAATGGACAACTGCAGATGGACGACTCAATAGAGGTTTCAGATGAACTTCTCTTGAACATATGAATGACACGACCAATGGTTTGGCAGCATTGACTCAGAGATGACTCAGGATGTAGCCTTATAGAAAATCGAATGAGAGACAAATGGATTTCCCAAACCGGCTTCAGATAACGAATAAGGGGGAGTCATGTTCAAGAGCGACACTTACTACCAATTAATATGAATACGAAAACACATCCCTTTCCCAAATTTTCCCCCACCATTTCTAGCGAGTACCTCTTTATTTTACACAAGCTTGATGAGGATAACATATGCTTGTTGATGTAAGCTCATCCTTCGGATGATTCCTTCGGAGTATGTTTAACAAACCCTAGGAAGGAGTGGTTCAGTCCCATTACGGGTCCGTCGATGTTTGTTTAACGAGTCCAAAGATAGAAAACTCGAAGGTTTTTCATGATTATAAAGTCTGGAAAAACACTTAAAAGAGAACTCTCTCAGTTCCTTTTTCGTAAAATAGTCTGATGAGACCGAAAAAGAGATAAATTATCACCCAACAGATGCTTTCTTCAAATACTTTAATGAGCGTGAAAAGAGCAAGGTCGCTCAGCAATCTTTTCATGTTTAGAGAGTCTGAAAAGAGATTAAAGAGGACTCCAGGGGGGTTCCTTTTTCTTATAACCTTGTTGAGCCCGAAAAAGTGATAAAAGTGTGCTCGATTGCGTTCTCATGTATTTTCGAGCGTGAGAACGGACAAAGACCAAGCTCGAGGTTTTGTGCAAAAACCATAAAAAACAATTCAAACATGCGATGAAAAAGAGAAAAAATATCCGTATCCCTGTGTATGAACGTCGAGGTCGTTACGTCTGCAAAAGTGGCACTCATAAGGGTATTAGGCATTAGGTTTAATAAATAAAACAATTATAAAAACCAATAAAAAATGGTAAAAGTAAATATAAGTGGGTAAAAGTTCTTTTTACCATAGTCATTGTAACTTTGCAAATATTTTAGCCCAAAACCCCTCTTTTGCCCTTGAATTTTGGTGCTCGATTGCGGGAGGTATGAGCATCCATTCGACGAACCATCTCTGGCAGTGAGGTAAGCTCCTTGTCCTCTATCTTTTCATGGTTCAATTTTTCATTTTCATTGGTAAAATTCATGTTTTTGAGCTTGTTTTAGGGGTTAAAATTGTGCTCAGCCATTCTCGCAGGCCAGCCACACAGGACCTGCGAGAACCTCGCACTATGCCTAAAGGGCACCTGCAAGAACCGCAAAGTAAAAAATTTCCTTAAAGTTTGCTCAATGAAAAAGATACCAAATCTTGAAGAGAGTTGCTGACCTTCTTCTTATGTTTCTTATGCAGGTATTTGGCTATCACCATGGTCCTGGAATGGCGTGAAAGAGAGCATGAAGAAGATGATGTTATTGTCGGGAATAACCTTGGCACCGTTGCCACTTTGCGAGACTATGGTCTCCAGAAGTTCTTTCTTATCCCGGGTATGAGGACCCAAGTCAGGCTGTTGGAGTACCTTATGCATATGTGGGACGTGGACCAACAAGTTTTCCACGTAGGGGTCCACATATCGTCCTTGGATATCGAGGATGTTTACTTCTTGATAGGACTATCACGGCGTGGGTACCACGTGAACTTGACTGGTAGCAGAGGTGGTGGGCTGCCTATGAGTGAATGTTGTCGTTTGCACTATGTTCCAAAGGCGGAAAGGAGCAAAGGAAAGGTGGCCATTTGGGGGGTGCGATATTTGACCCTTCGCACTATTTTGTTCACTATTGCTCGTATGGCTGGGAGCGCTGCTCCACACATGGCTCTCCAGAGCTACTTTCAGTATGCCATAGAGTGTACTGAGCCTCGGGTCTTTAACTGGGTAGACGCAGTCCTTCGTAGTGTGAAGAGGCAGTTGATTAAATGCAGGAGACGCAACCTGAAGCAATTCGGGTATGGGTCATTGTTGGTGTCCTTCTTTCTTGAGAGGGTTCCCTTGCTGAGGTTGCAAGTTGAGTGGGGTTTACCAAGCTCCAGAGGATCCGAGAATGCTGAGGTGGTGTAACCTCATGGCCCGGCATGTAGCTGGACCAATCATTAAATACAATGATGCCTTCTTCGACTAGTTGCCACCATAGATGTTGATGGTCGATGATTATGCCTATGCCGGGTTGGACTTCCAAGGAGATCTGGACTTGGCCCTGCTCGAGGGCTCTCAGTGGGGGGATCTTGGTAAGACGTACACATTTTTACTTTTTCAATGTTTTTGTGAATTTTATCATATGCAAATGTTTTTATGTTCTTCCAAGGTCTAATTACAAAATTATTTTTTGATGACACAGATGTGGGGCCTTATCAACCTCCGAGCACTTCTCCTATTCAATGACGAGGAGACGTGGCTCCAGTGCCACGATGGGATGTTGAAGATTATGAAGCGGTGGAAAAAACCTGGAGGGTTTGACAACATACATTCCAGACATGCCTCTTGGAGAGGTTCCACGACGTTATCAACGTCATACAGTATGGGTGTCAGAGCATGTTGGCCGACTGCTTCGTAGGGTTGCCCGGGCAGTCGTGTGTTACCATGAACATCACCCATGACGTCACTTTGTAGAAGCTATGAGCTTCATATTTTGAAATTTTGGTCCTCGAAAATAACGTTTTGATCGTTATATATACATATGGTTTCTACCGGCTTATCTTGTGTTGATACTTGTGATGTGATCTGATTTATAAATGACCCAAATGTCTATCTAATACATAGTTAGCTAATGCATCAATTAATGTATTTAGACATCTA
>JASDQU010321648.1:0-10675 GCA_032191745.1 Picea mariana | reverse complement strand
GAAAGAAGCTCAAAAAGAGACATTTGTGAATATAATTTTAATTTATATATATATCTATATAAACTAAAGTGTTAAATCAGAGTGATAATTTCATACTAGTATTTCTAAGTAAAGGCGAGGTAATATATAGTCCATTCAATAGGGATTTTCCAATAGTTATCTTTAATAAATCCAACTCCAGAATTTTCCAAAACTACTAAGAGAAAAAATCAATATTCATCTTAATAATAAGCAAAACACAAAATATGTAATGAAATTTAAGAAATCAATATTCACCTTAATAATAAGCACAACACAAATATGCAATGAAATTTTCATAGTAATAAGTTGGTCTAATATTTATAATGCGTCCCCAAACAATGTTAATATTAATAGTTGTAAGGTTTGACTGTTTATTACCATAGTCTATCTTACTAAGGCATTATTTAGAGCCAATTTTGAATTTGTTGTGCACTATTTCAATGAAAAAAATGAAATAGTGGGTCTGATTAAACAATCAAATAGCTATGAATGATAGGGTTAATGTGTGCAGTTCCATCACATCTCTTCATTTCATGCTGGTAAACTTTCCTTCATGTGGAAGTGACTCCACCTACCACCAGTAAAAATTTTCTTCAATAGATTCTTTGGACAATTCCAATATAAGATTCATCATATTCTTAACAACTTCATCAACAACATTTTTCTTCTATCTACAAAAGTGTCTTCGTGATACGATAAGTGTTGGGAAAGGGTTTATCCAATGGTGTCGTAATTCCATAATCTAAAATGAAACTTCAATGGAGTCGCCAAACTATCTCTAGGCTCGTCGAAGATGTAAAGGGTATCTTCCTTCAATCGAGTTTCTAGATGATTTGTATGAAAAGATTATCAAAATTCAAAAGGGACTTCCAGCAAATGGATTCGCCATGCAATTTAAGGGTAGATTCTTTGGGATAGATTTATCAAGTGTCGTTATGGGATCGGAAAGGATTCAAAATCCTCCATGGAAATGGTGCAAAAAATGTTATCGCGTGATTTTTAGTTTGGAAAAATCCCAACCCAAGACACAAGTGTGTGACACAACTAGGAATACCTATCATTGTCACCTCAATAGATACTCCCCTCATTTTAGTGAAGAAAAATTCAAACACAAGGGAGGCTTCTCAGGTGATGCCAGAGGGATTGCAAGGGGAGAAGCAAGGAGATATAAGAACATTGCTATAGGTCATAGTCTTATATGATTTAGAGGCTTTGAATAGAGTCTTTGGAGATGGTAAATGGTTTTCAAGGTTGTGTACCTCCAAAACAATGTTAGAAAACATAAACAAGACAATGTATGATAAAATACTAAAAAACAATGGAGAGTCAAGAAGAAACCTAGTTCTCCCAAAATTGTAGCAGTATGGAAATATATATCATCAGTAAATAAACTATGAAATATACAAATTAAACCATCAAAATCAATCATATGATGTGGGAAAATAATGCTAGTAATTAGTGGACAATATTCCAATGTTTAAATAAAGACTTTGATAACAAGAGAGGGATGTTAATGAGTGTTATCATCAAAGTTTCGTAAAATCCTTATGGTTGTAGAAAACATTTTCTACAATAACAAGTTCTAGCCATTAAAATCAACAAGTAAGTCATCCAAAAAAAGCTCTTAAACAATAGAACAATTATGACAGCTTGCAAGTAAATTTCATCGATAGAAAAGTTGTAAAAGAGTAAGAGAGAGTGGGTTCACTGCAACTATATTGGTTGTAGCTTATTTTTTATTAAAACAAATCAATCATTTGGCAAATCAATACGCCCTGACGACACAAGAAAGATTTAAGAATGCAGAATTTAGATCCAACCTTAAACAATTCAATCTCTTTAAATTCACATTTACCAATGCAACAATATACAATCTCCAATCCAAATAGTTCCTTACCTATTGGGTTATGGAGTCTCTTTCTTTGAGATAGGGTTTATTACTCTTCTAGGGATGTAAGCATTTTTACTCCCTAGAGAAAATAAGCCTTACCAAGGTCTTGCTACAAGGGTGTAATCCTTTCTACTCCTTGTAGTAATTATTAATCCTTTTCAATAACAATACAAATAATTTCCTTGATGAAGGGTGTATGCCTTTATACTCCTCCAAGGGTTTGACAACATAACCTTCAAATCAGGAAGAAATACAAAAAATTGTAGAAATTACTTACCTAATCCAAGAGATAGCATGAACAACCCGTACTTATCAAAGATATTCCACCAAAATTGCGAAGATCAAGCATCCAAGAGAAGTCACTATCCTTCCTTCCACCAATAGACAAGTAAAGCATCCATTTTTCACAAGAGACAAGAGATAGTGAATTTCCCAAGAGGGGCCAAAATTTCATTCCAAGAGTTATGTAATTCTCAATTGATGAGATATCAAAATGGAAAAGAGATGGCCTCTATTTATATGACACCATATAAACTAATTTGTCCACATAAAATTTTCAACAAGAAATTAAAAGAGGGCTAACACCCTTTATTTTCACTCACAACTTGCAAATATAAAAATTACATAAATTAAAACCCTGAAAAGGGTGACACCGTGCCTTAGAAGTGTGACATCAGGCCTAAAAGTGAGACATTGATCCTAAAATGAAGATTAGATCGTTGGGCCTCCAAATTTCATGTGCCAATATTTCATGTGCTAGAGTGTCATGACATGCATCTCCTTCCATCAAACCACATCACACTACTTCCATGACCATCAATCCCACCAAACCCTATCCTCCAAATGATGTGAATGGCTTAGAAGGTGACATCCTAGGCCTCCAAAGGCCAATGCCCATGTACAAAGGGCTATGATTTCATCCTCAAATGTTGTCAAAGTTCCTCCAAAGGAAACGTCTGTCATCCCTTGAACACAAATTTTTCGGGGTCATCTTCCCATCCTGTGGGGTATGGCGTCCATCCTTGGGCTTTCCAACCCCTCATGAAGGTCAAAATGTCATAAGTCCTCCTTGGATAGCTTTCATCAAGAAATGTCTTGCAAATACAAACAAGTATTCCCTCCAAGGGTCCACAAGTCACATGTATCATTCCAAGTAATCCATATTTAATAAAGGAACCACCCAAACATGTGCATTAAGTACCTCATTTTCAAACTAAACAAATGCTCAAAGACCCTATAAAATTTTCCAAATTCAATTACAGGAGGGTTGTCATGGTTCCCTATTAGGTAGATCAATCCAAAAGTCAAGGAATGTTTCCCGAGAAGACCCTCTCTAAGTAATGTAATAAGTATGAGTTGGATGGGGGTATGACTTTTTGGCATGGGGTTATTGACATATCAACGGCTCATATTGTCTCATTTAAGGGTGCTTTTGTGAAGGGTGTGTTACATCCGTTGTTTTCAATGCAAAATTTTTCCAAGACATTATTTTCATTTAATTTATCATGGTCCAAAACATTGAGTGTTATGTGCAATAGAAAGTAAGGAGCACCAGAATGCCACTTGAAGTTAGGAACACATTGAGTTCCATGTGCATGGAATGTAAAAGACACTACAAATGCATCCCCCCAACAAGCGGGACATTTATTAATTATATATTTTATTTTTTTAATTCCATCATTTGTTTATGGAGAAGTGTTTCATTTCCATTGGGACCTTAGGGTGAAAATCTAGAGGGGTAATTTATGGTTTTTAAATTTTTCTATCTACAACACTTTTGGGCCTTTATCCCCTTCTTCCCATGAAATTAGGTACGATCCCTTATTGGGGTCAACAATCCCAAAAATCCAAAAGATGGGGAAACAAAAGGAAAAAGGTGTGGAAAGTGGTAAGTATGTGTGGGAATGTTACGATGACCCTTCAAGGAGACCCCCTGGTAGCAACTATTTCCCAAGGGTGACCCATTTACTAGAAAACATGTCAACCACCAAGTTTAAATGAGGAAAAAGGTATAATTTCCAAGAAAACATTTTCATAATAAGAAAAGAACTCTTTGCAAAATGCTCAAATGCTCTAGTTATTAAAGTAACACTTACCATGAGACTCGAATTACTACCTCATGAAACAAGAACTGTTGTCCTTTGTGGGCCAATCTATTATTGTGGAATCTTCTACATTTCTATCGATAAATGGCGATGTGGTGGAGAGGAAGGGTTCTCTCTGTTCACGGTGGGATCAACTGGTCATATGGCTCTTGGCACTCCAGGTCTTCAACCTACGTGCCTCAAGACATCATATCCTTTGTTACCCCTAGCCTTGGGGGGTAACACGTGTTATATCTATAAGCTACATTTCTTCACAAGAGAGAAATTGAAGCAAGAATTCTATACTAGTCATGACTACTCAACAAGGATATAAATTCACTGTAGGAATGGACTTACCAACTCATTTCTTTCTCTTGTTAATAATAATAGATGAAGCACTCTCCCCACACAGATTCAAATTCAAAATGAGATATTTTTCCCATTGTGATAAGGCCAGAAGGAAAGATGCCCCAAGGAGTGGGACCCTCTCACGGGTGTGTCTTTGGATACCTCAAACATTAGCTTATAGTAGAAACCATTTGGTTTGATCTTAGGCCTAGCCTATATCACTATAAAGAGTTATTGATTTCTCATGGTTAAAATAATAATAATAGATGATAAGAAGGCTTCATGATTGTTTTACCTACCTACATATCTATATGATAAGAATATAGTTAACATAAAATTATGTTGGATACCTACTCCTTGTGATTATGGTATTTTTTAAATATTAAATTTTAGGAGAAATATGAAGAGTCATAGGTGAATAGGAAGAGTCATTCCGACCTCTTGAAATATGAAACCAACGGTCAACTCATATTGTATTTATAAATGTCTCGCATTAATGAATATCATTCAAGTGCGGAGTTACTCTTTCTCTATCCATACCTAGCTTGAGAGTGGTATTAGAGAAGGTTTTAACTCCATGATTATTTTCCCCATGTATAAACACATATGTCTCTCTATTTATTCCCTCTAATCTATCTCTTCGTTTATTCCCTTATGTATTTCATTCTCGTGTGAAAAAACACTCAGATATGAGTCACGACATGAAGGTTTTAAGGTTTCATCACTCTCATCCATTCACTTCATATTTTCAGTGATGTTTTCCTCTATGTGTGCAATATTTCCTATCCATAGACTTTGTCGAGTTCAAAAGGCCAAATCCCCAGTTTCGATTCTTCTTCACCATTTTTCCCTTATTACTCATCAAATAAGATCCTTGTTCCTCTTCCAGATCTATGAATGAATCAAAATGTGAAGGTTCTTATTTCATAAAAAATGTTCACCAACTCTAGGGTAGATTGCAATGTATGCTCATAGTCGTAATGGTCATTAAGTACATTGTTAGTAAAATTTCCTTCAAGCACTCTATGATTTCTTTCTCTGAAACCATCTTGGTTTCCCTGTTTTTTGGCTGTCAAAACCATTGGAAGTGAATTATCCTCTTCCTATATTATATTGTTAAAGTGTGCATTTGTTGTACCATTTGATCAAGTAAAACCACAACAATTTAAAACACCTTCTAAACATGCCTCCTCTTTTCTCATTATAGAACATCAGTTTGCTCATTTTCCTCTCAACATTACTTGTTCATTTCTTGTCAGAGCATTGGTCATAATGGGTGGATAGTAATATTGTTTCCTATTCTATAAACTATGGGAAGGAAATTTCTTGTACTATTTCATCATCATGAATCAGTGGTTTTGGAGGTGGATAGGTCATCCTTGTTACACATCAAAATCACTCATTACAATGATGGCTAGTGTCGTCATTACAAATATCGCAAGTGTCGCATATTGGTCGCAAGGGTCTGAAGTGTCGCACACATTATATTGTCTATGTCGTCTCTCTAACAACATTGTAAAGAAACTTAAGACACCTCAAAGACTAGTCTTGAAGAAGAGAAATCAATTGACAAGGAGTACAAGCCTGTTGCCACTGAAAAAGCCACGCAAAAGTCAAATTTGGAAGGGAGCGCTCCCCTACATACTATCAGGGAGCGTTGGCGCTCTATACCCTCTTCTAGGGGAGCGTTCCAATGGTCTTTGCACCCTTTTTGGGGAGTGCTACCCTTTCTAAGCGAATTTTGGTTTGTTGAGATAAATCAGGGAAGAATACCCTCAATCTCTGAAGTTGGTTGGATTCAAATATGAGTTCAAGGCATGATCTTAGGGAAGATCCACAACTGAAGGATGGGAATCCTCAACTTATCCCAAAGATCTCTCAAGTGGTTGGGCCTCTCCAAGCTTATATAAGGAGGCCTTCTCATCGTGAAAGGAACAAGAAAAGATTGGAAGTATGAAACCTATGATGTCATAGGAAACATCGAGTACATATATGGAGATTGAGAATTACACCAAACTTATGATCCCATAAGTGAGATGCCATTGAAGCATAATCAGTGTAAATTACTTGAGCAAAGTGGTTGGACAAGGAGAGATGGAAGAAGTTGTTGCACCTTCATCTGAGGATTCTAAGTACTCTTCATTTTTTCTCATTAGTATACATACATGCTTGGTCTGTTTCTTTCAAGTTTATGTTTGTTCCACATGAACTTGTCTTCAGTAGATAGATCTGTATTTGAGCTAATATTAGTAGAATAGGAAGCTTGTTGTATCTTTGTTTGTTCTACAGGACCTATCAAGGAGCTTGGGATTGAATCTCAAATTCGACTTTGTGAGGACAAATGCCATTTAAAAAGGTACACTTTTCTTCTTCCTCTTCATACATTACCTTAATTAGATCTAAAAGGATGTTAGTGACCAATGATAACACCCTTTCTATCTTGGTTTTAGGGGTCTAGATACCAAGAGGGAATCCGCTTGTCTGCAGGAAGATTCACCTGTAACAGAAATTGGCGACTCCATTGGCGAAGAGCTCTGATTTTTGTTTCCTTTCCTAAATTTTGTTTTGGCCCTTTTCCCACTTCTTCACCTTCTCCATACTTTCTTTGATTCTTAGATCTGATTGATTGGCTATTGATTTCATCACCTTCAAGTTGATTGATTGAGTTTGCTTGATTTTTTTTACTTTATAGGCATTTTTTCTGAATGTTTTAGAGGCCAACGCCCCCCTACCCTTACTACCAGAGCACTGGAACTCCATACTAGGCTTAAACAAAGCGTTGGAATGCTCTGGTGCTCCTTACACCAAAGCGTTGCCCCTTTTCTATGAAAAATCCTTTAGGGTTTTCTTCTCTAAGGTTCACTTTTTGTTTTCGAAACTTGCTCAGAGTCTTATCATCTCAGTACATCTTTGATGTGGCCTTCAACACCCTGTTTTCTAAGAATTGATCATATTTTGTTTGGAAATTTGACATTTTCTTTCCTTGCCTTGAAGTCACTCTTTGTATTTGTTGATTTAGAGTTAACTTGTTGTTTTCTTCTCATTTATCTGACTGAGTAGAAACTTTTGTAAGGAGATTCAAAGGTCTATGCACCATTCCATTTTATCTTTGAGGTCATCTTCCCAAGCAATTAAGTTTTGAGTGGTTTCTCTATTCTCCCTATCGTTTCTTGGATTCTTCTTCGCATTTATTTTCTTCCTTGAATGTTTTCATTTAAAGTAGTAGAATTGCATGTTTTTTGACATTTTGGGACATTGTGCATCTGAAACAATGAATGTTTTCTCCTTCTCATAGCATAGCTTTCATCAAAATGAAAAGATTGCATCTTCATCTCTTTTCATAACTTTCAAGTCATTCAAAACACCATATTGCCCACGCCATTTTCCTTTTGAGTAATAACAACTTTTAAAATCAAGCGCTAAACTAAAATTGATTAGAAATTTTTACTTTTTTCTGGTAGAAAACCTGCATTAGATCAGTTCTAGGGATTTGCAATAGGTGTGAAAGATAACTTTCCAAAGTTGCAAACAAACATAGGATCTTGTGTTAAGGAGAGGTGAAATCCAATTGTTGCATTTTGTCCTGGGAAGCTCTTCTCACACAAGGGTCAATCATGAGGTTGCATTAAGACTGACAAAGTTACTCACCTTGCTTTGTTAGTCTTGGTGTAGATATTGTGATTATTATGGGGGTCTATTGAAGGTATACCCACAATGATGAGTGGAAGCCTTTCAAGTTGATTTCAGGCTAGATACCCTGCCCTTGCACATAGATCGGACTGTCGACTATTTCCCTAGGCATCACTGTTGTAGTTGGTAACCTTAGTGGCCTATCTCCTTAGGGTCTTTACACAAGGTGACTGTGGAGGGGAAATTCTTCACGGTACCTGGAATCGATGTTGGCCAGACTCACTAGGGCTCCTTGGAGGGTATACCCACAATTATGTGTGGGAGCTTGCACCAGGGTGTAAGTCCATTAAGCAAGTCGTCAACGTAACTTTTCCACCCTCTCTATCTCAGCCCCTTCTTACTTTATTCCCACAATGTTGGATTTCATCACCAACTAGTGTGCTCATTGTGAGAAGGTTTTGTTTGCTTTCTTGCTTACTAGATTTTTAGCATGTGTTGTTTGTTCTCCCTAGAAGAATCTAGATTGGATTTTTATTTTTATGGCATCAGTTCCTGGAATGACCAATGAAGGAACCCCTTTTTCAGGGGAACACTTTGTTTTTACTTCTTATGGAAATGTTGGTCCTTCTTACATCGCTACTTTGAGCCTTCCAAGTCTCACAATTGCGTTACTGGTATGGTTGTTTTCCACTCTGGTGCTCTCGAATGTAGGTGCTTCAGATGTAAGCACACCACCCACACATCAACCTCATGTCGAACTTTCTCCTTCTTTTCTCGTCAGGTATCGTTCCATTTCTCCTTCTTCATCTAGTGAAATATCTCAAGCGAATAGCCAGATTGATAAGAAGAAGAAGAAACGAAAAGAGAAGAAGAAGAAGAACCAGAAAGGGACCAAGCCTCCAACTACATCAAATGTTGGATCCAAGAAACTAGCTACTGTTAATATTACTGGGAGTGTTGATAAGGTTGATAATATTAAAACGAAGAATCTTAAACCCAAATTCCCTTGCAGTCTTTGTAAGGGTAACCACTTTATGAGGGATTTCCCTGGTATTCCTAAGGTCTTAGAAATGTGGTCTTCCACATCATCAGCCTCTGTTGGTCATGCTAGTGATGCCCCATCAACTAGTGATGTTAAGGTTGGTAAGAAGAAGATAACTGTCAAATTTCCTTGCATTTTATGCAAAGGTGATCATTATTCTCACCTTTTTCCTCGTATGGACAAGGTTTCTTCTCTTTTGTAAAAAATTCAACTTCGAAAAGGTTATCATAAGAATTCTCCCAACCGATCGTTAGTTGATGGACTGGTCAATCTGGTTCCATCCCAGTCAATCTGGTTGATCAGGTGGTCAATATAGTTTCATCCTCGGTTGAACCACTCACTAAAGTAGTTAATCTAGTTCCTTCATCGATCAGCCCCACTTTTCATCTGGAAAGTGAAACCCAAGTGACTGATCCAGTCCCGTCATTGGTCAGTCCCACCCTTCATCTGAAGAGTGTCAAAGTGGTCGAACCAACTCTGCCATCACTCGATCCCACTCCTCCTTTGAGAAGTGTCAAAGTGGTTGCTTTGTTTACTTCATCGTTCAATCCCACTCCTCCTCTGATGAGTGCTAAAGTGACTCATCCAGCCCCTTCATCGGTCAGTCCCACCCTTCATCCGAAGAGTGCCAAAGTGGTTGCTCCGGTTAGATCATCGGTCAATCCAATCTCATCATCGATCGATCCTACTCTCCTGTTAAAGAGTAAACCTGATTTTGCCCCCATTTTTCTCATTGAAACAGGATCTACCGTGTTGGGGGGCATTCCTCCTTCTCCTGTGAAAACCCTTCCAAGTAATGAGGCCATCCTTTTTTATTGGGGTGTGCTAACTAGACCTCGTCTTCCCTCTCACATGCCTTTTAAGATTACAGTAAAAGTTTTTGGTCAGGAAATTCCTCATATGTTGATAGATGAAGGTTCGTCCGTTAGTATTTTGTCCTCTATTGCTTGGAAATCTCTAGGTTATCCTGATCTTGTGTCAGTTACCCAAACTTTGTTCACTTTCAACAAAAGAACCAGTCACCCTTTAGGGATCCTTCCTCAATTTTCAATAACTTTGGGAGGGAAAACAGTATTTATTGATGTTATGGTAGTCCAGGACCCCTTGGATTTTGATTTACTCCTTGGGAGAGATTATGTCTATGCCATGAAAGCTATTGTATCCACTCTTTTTTGTGTGATATATTTCCCGTACGATGGAAGAATGGTGACTATTGATCAACTTTCATTTGTTGGCCCTAACTTGACCATCAACCCAATGACCTCCCTAAATGGGTCTTATATGCAGTTGGTATTACCTCTGCCACAGTTCAATTATGTGGCGTTGTCTCCCATGACTTCAACTTCTGATGACTTAGATCCGATAGTTGACATGGTGATCTCTTCGGTAGGGCTATTGGAGCATAATATTCTTACCCCTGGATAGACCCTCAACATGTGTTCCTTCTAGAGCATTCTTCTTCCATCCAGTGAAGATCTCTTGGAAGCCATGACCGTTGTTTTTTCCCTTGACATGTTTTCGTTCCAGAGAATTATCCTCTTGGAAGCCATGATCAAGAAGAGGTCACAAGCATCGTTTCTCTTCTCTGTGGAAAGCTAGTTAAAAAATGAAACAGAGGTTACGAGCATAGTTTTCCTCTCTGTGGCAAGCTCGTTAAAA
>JASDQU010321646.1:0-13080 GCA_032191745.1 Picea mariana | reverse complement strand
CACTGCTCTGGGTTGCAAAATCTTGTGGAAGATGCACAGCGACCCCACACACCCAGTCAGCAAAACTTTAATACACAGATACCTCCCAAACGCCAAAATCCGAAACCTCCCAAACGCAGTGAGCAGGAAAACCACGATCTTATGGTAGTTGTGTATCAAAGGGGCGTGATTATTCAATCAACATTTGTACCATGTCCCTGGAAATGGAAAACGCACCAAACTCTGGACTGACAGTATAATGGGGAATCCGCCCATTGCATCAAACGCTGGCCTGCGGGAAATCCGCGATTTTCTTGAGAACAAAGGTATTAAGAGAATTTTTGACATATCAAAGTGGGATGAAGACGGATCTTGGTCAAAGTGGCAATTCGGCAATGTCCTAGATTGCCTCCTTCAACAACTTGAGATGCTCAAAGCAGAGCTACGAGAGGCAGCCCCTGTGCACAAGACAAGAATAGACACTTGGGGCTGGGGACCCACAGGAATTTATACATCAGCTAAAGGCTATGCTCTGCTCCAGCAGCAGCAAAATAGACCTCTCTCGGCAAGGTTTTGGTTGGAGGTATGGGACTCGATGGTGATCCCGAAGGTAAACTTCTTTTTTTGGACACTAATGCATAGAAAGATTCTGACAGGAGAAAATTTATTAAAAAAAAATATTGCCGGACCACACAGATGTTGTCTCTGCAGAGAATCCATGGAAACCTCGGATCACATATTTGTAGGTTGTCATTTCGCAAACAAAGTCTGGCAGCATACTCTCCAAGGCCTTAAGGTCGTTGTCCCCACCAACATTTCAGTAGTGGATCTATTCACTGGCTGGAAGGATAGTTACCCATCGCTCTCCCCGAAAACACTATGGGCTAGAATCTGGATCTCCGTCCCCAAGTACGTGTGCTGGAAGCTATGGCTAGCAAGAAATGAGAAAATCTTCAACAACACAGAAAGGACCCCCCAAATGGTAGCAGCGAAAGAAAAAGGTCTTTTGCTAGAATCCCTGAGCTCCCAAAATCACAAAATTGATACCTCGATTCTGCAGAAAGAAAAGGAGTGGCTTGGCTCCTCCGTGCTGAATCTCCGAACCTATAGCGCGAAAAAACCCCAACTTGAAACAGAATGGAGGTTAAGGGACAGCCATGACATATTTCAGAGTTGGTGGCAAAAACAAGGCAAAACCTCAGCCTTTTTTGACGGTGCCTCCAAAGGAAACCCCGGGACAGCGGGAGCAGGAGGAATCATTTATTCCAGAAATGGGGAGAAATTAGCAACCTTTTGTTGGGGTCTTGGACAGCGAACCAATAATCAAGCAGAAATTCTGAGTTTGATCAAAGTTTGTCAGATAGTAAGGGAAATAGGACACCAGGAGCTACAAGCATTTGGAGACTCTGAGATCTTGATCAAAATAATACACTCAAGAGGACAGTTTAAAGATGCTGGGCTAAATAAGAATCTGCAAAGGTTAAGAAACATTCTAAAAGATTTCACCTCCTTCAAGTGCTACCATATTCTCAGAGACTCAAATAAAGAAGCAGACAAACTAGCCAATGAAGGCTGCCTTCTGTCTCAAGGAGAACTCAGTGTAAATGGTGGGGACCCAGTTAAAAAATGTATTCCTTGAAAAGGACAGCAGCTTGCAAAAGAATGTAGATGGCAGCAAACGCTTGAGAAAGACAGCTGGAACAAAAGCTGAAACACAGTGCTGAAACACAGATGCTGGAACACAGATGCTGGAACACAGATGCTGGAACACAAATGCTGGGACACAGAAGCTGAAACACAGTGCTGAAACAGTTCTAGAGATTATGCTGAAACACGGTGTTGCAGTAGCTGAAATAAAGTTGCTGTTACATATGCTGAAACACAGTGCTGGAACAGTTGCTGAAACACAGTTTGTTACATATGCTGAAACACAGTTTTGCACCATATGCTGAAACACAGTTTTGTTACATATGCTGAAACACAGCGTTGGAACAGATGCTGAAACACAGTGCTGGAAATTATGCCGAAACAACGATGGATATTATGCTGAAACAGTGATGCATCACAATTTGTAACTGAATTTGTGGCTTTGCCACCCCTCTAATAAAAACTATAACCGTTTTCGTTAAAAAAAAAAAAGTCATTTCAGATATAGTTATTGAGAGCATGGGGCCGAGTACAATCAACATTGGGGAATCTGATAGTCAACATGCATGGGTGAAAGGGAAATTCAAATGGGTATTGTAGTTAGTTTTTACAATCAGTTTTTGGGACAACAAAAGTGTGTTGAATGTTGAAGTTTGAAGACAACCATATTGGGGTTTGTGAGCAATTTGTTTGAGCTATAATTGCATGAATAAGCAGATTGTTAGGATTGTAGAAGAGATTTCTATGTAAGAAATTACCACAAAGAAAGCGAGTTGTTGTTGAGAATTTCATGTTGTAGTTGTAAGTCCTTGGAGTCACCAACAAGATAGATTCTTATCCAACTTATGATGGATCCCTGGAGGGAAGTCGAAAGGTCGAGACTACATGTAGAGAAGGGGGATCATATTCCTTAGGTTGTGCAGGTTGAGGGGAAGGGGAGTTGATGGATTGGGATAGTTACATAGGAAAATTAGCTTGTTTTGCGTTATATTGGGTTGTGAGTGGACAATAGAGACACCCTTTCTTGTGGATTCCCAGCCCCAACTCAAGGGTGACTTGTTGTTGAGATTTGGAGCAACAAGTCTACGGTTGGGTGGCACACTTAAAACCCTCCTTACATAAAATTATTAGTCATTTTATTGATATAGTACATCGAGCACAACACTTAGTGATATCACTCTTGCATACTAGGGAATTAGGTAGTATGCCTAAGGGTGTAGTCTATTCTCCTTAGTTAGTTTTGTGAAAAAATAACCAAGTACTATTGTTGGAAACTCCCAGGTATATCAGAGATGTATAGTGCTTGGCACTCCTTGTTAGGGTCCTACCCTAACCCCCTTACTTATGATACTTTATTGAAGTATGATGCCAACTTCCTTGAATAAGGCCCACTAAATAGTTAGTTAATAGTCACTCATTGTAAAAAGGGTCATATTCATTAATAAGGCCCAAATTGGTTAGTAAGACCTCATTATAAGTGGGCCCACAAGTAGTTATGATTCCATATTGATAGTTGTATGTTGAGTAGAAGGTTATGTTGTTGGAAATATTATTTTCATTGGTTTCAAAGAAAGGGGGAGACTACATATGTCCAATATAAACATTGCAAGATGGAGATTGTTGGAAATATTGTTTTTGGATTTTTGATGCTCAGTTTGGATACCCTATCTTCGAAGGAATTTTTACTTTAAATACCTAGATTAAATGAGAGCATAGGCTATATGGTTGGAAATATTATTCTGATACCTTTCCAATGGTATATGGCACTCCTTCTAACTCCTTAGGAATGAAGAGATATGAATTTTTCTATCAGACAACCCATCCAAAAAGTTCAGGTCTACCCAACTAGTCTTTACAGGTCGACCCTAAAAGTGAGCACAACGACACTATAGATATAGGATAGATGTGTGCATTTGAAGAGTATGCGAGCATGAATATTAAGTTTGAGGTGCACATAAGAGATCTAAGGTGCGCAAGAGGATCCAGGGAGTCTTTTTGGGGTCTAAAGGTGTGTAAGAAGAGTTTTTGGAGTTTTAAGGGTGTGCTATGAAGGACTAAGGTGTATAATGTTACAAAGTGCATTGTTTTGAGGTTGTAATGTTGTATTATGGAAATATATTCTGGGAATGATGCTATGAGGTTTGCTTGGGAATGGAGGACAAATTTTACTAAGGTTTAAAGCTATGTCTTGGGTATGAAGCAAAGAGAGGCATTGGAACATGAAATTTAAGGGTGTGATGATATTTTTAAATGAATTAAGTATGAAGCATGCAGGTGAAGTCAGAAGTACTATGTGTATGAAGATATTAGGTTGGTGCCTATATAGGTCTTACTGAGTTGGTGCTTATCTGAGGAGATTGGTGTCTCAAGCAGGTTGGTGCCTACATAATATCTTGCTGAATTGGTGCTCAGCTGAGGAGATTGGTGTCTCCAATAGGTTGATGCATACATAATATCTTGTTGAGTTGGTTCTTAGTTGAGGAGATTGGTGACTCTACCAGGTTGGTGCCTACAAGCTTTGTAACGGTAGGTTGGTGCCTACAAACATTTATAAATATAAGTTTTTGTGGTTTTCTCTCACAAGGGTTTCCAAGTTAAACATTGTGTATCATGATTTGATTTTACATGCATTTATTGTTTTAAAGTTAATGACTGATTGATGAATTCTCAATTAAAGTAAAAAGTATCTTATACTGATTCACCCCCCCCCCCTTTTAGTATAAGTGTCGGCTCCATGTTTTGCTTAATTTTTTCCTTGATCTAAGTCTCTTTTTGAACATGAGGATTGTATAATTCATACCTCTATTAGCCTTTTTTTAATGGTATTATCAGGTTTCTTCTATCAATTTGCTATGGATCAGCATAAGGTATGTGTCGTATTCATTTTGATGATTTATCCTTAATCGAATGAGCACAATCCATTAACATTTGTCTTTTAATTGAAACAGGTTGAAAATTCCATCCAACCATCAATCCAACCCTTGATCCAACCCTCAATCCAACCCTTGATCCATCCCTCGATCCGACCCTTAATACGACCTTCGATACGGAACTCAGAGCGTAATAAGTTTGTGGGTTGGCATATTTGTGGGTTTTTTTTGGCAATTACAAAACACGGGTTTCTTGCACATTGGAACTTTCTTGCTATGAGTCCTATTAAATTTCATTTAAAACAGTTAAACCATCCCCCAGATTCGCAGCCATGGACGCTCTGGTTGTTGTAAATGAAGATGCCTGTAATTTAATTATGTTGTTGTTGTATTAACAGTTTACTATTCTCAGCTGAGATGAAAAATTATATATAGGTGGCCAATACGAACAATGGGGGAGGGATTTCTATATTCTGTTAAAAACCCTTGATATTTTCATTAATGTTGTGAACTCATAATTCTAATACAATCCATTTCTGGTCCGATGCATTCCTAGCCTGTGATTGTTCTGTGAATTCAAAAATGCCATGGCTACTTGGGGGCCCACCAGTACCCTGCGTGCTTCGTTGTGTTGTGTTGTGTGTTCATTTCCGTATTTCTCTCTTGCAGATAACCTACCATGTGTACCTATTGTTTTAAATTCTTAGTCTGTAGATTGGTTTAGGAAACAAATTATGCATACACATATATGTTGATAAATTATTGTTTTTAAGTTACTAACATTGTCATTTTAAATTCTTAGTTTGTAGATTGTTGGTGAAACAAATCGAATTGTGCATATCTATATGATTCCAAATCATTGTTTGTAAGTTAGTTGTAGATTGTTCTGTGTGAAAGAGATCCATACTGCCCATGTTGCTAAAATGTTGTTTATAAATTATTAAAATCGTGAATATTTTCTAAGCACATATTGATCAAGCTCAACAATGTCAAATAATTCTGATATATACAGTTCCTTTAATTCCTCTGCTTTGCTAGAATGTTATGTGATTGAGCATTACACTGTAAAAATTCCCATTGTAAAATTTATTTGGCAATTGGCTTGAAGACTTGAGATTAGTTAAAAGTATGTTTTCTAGAACATTCATGTTTTCTCAATGGTGAAGTTCTTAGTAAAAAGTAAATTTTGTATTTTGTATTTTAAATGTTGTAACTATTAATATATTTTATTTTGTTGCATGCAAAGAAGGGATTTTCAATATAGGAATAATTAGTTGTAAATTTGTTTGCCTTAAGATAGTTTAGTCTACTTTAGCTTAGTTTTACTTTCCACACTTTGAATTCTCATACTTCAATTTCTTGTGCTTTAATTTTTGTATAGCTTCAATTACCAATGGATAGATTTAGGGATTAACTCGTAAGATATGGCCTCCCCATAATGGGCGTCTTCCCTAGTTATTGAGTTATCTCTGTTTGCTTATTTTGTTTATTGCATTTAAATGTGTTGTTAGATTTAGATTAGTTTAGTAGGCTTCAATCCTGCACATACAATGTCGGTACCTCTAAGATTACGAGCCCCGGGTTGACAATTTAATGTCAAAATAGATAGCATATATTTCACTGGACATTTTTGGCGTCGTTGTCGGGGAGGTACTAAAGGGATTAGAACTTAGGTAGGTTGTCTTTAATTACACAGCAAGGGGGAGGAGAAACTTTAAGACGAAAGGTAAGAACCTGTACATCCATTTTAATGGGTTTCTCCAAAGCCTTGTTGTTTCCTTTCCACAAGAGTGTTTACTTTTTCTACAGATTTATTTACTTTGCTTAGTGTGTTTGCTTTCCTACAATTTACTTTCTCGCAAGTGTGCTTTCTTTCCTGCAATTGTGTTTTCTTTTTGAGGAGATAACTCTTTACAGATAACTCGGTGACAACGAGGTCTAAAGTAGCATGAGCAGTTCAAGTTTTCTTTAAGTAGTGTGCTTTAAGTTTTGCAATTAATTTCAGTTCATTTTTGTTTTAATAATGTTAAATTTCAGTTATTATTTCATTGGGTGTTGTAAGAACCCCAGATATTCACCCATGTGTGAGAAATGACTCATCAACCAACAAAATAAATTCAAAGATGATAACCTTGGAAGAACTCTCTCAAATCCAAGCACCAGCCGGTATTTCTCCTTCCAGGGAGGAACATATTTTGGAAGCAACCAAAAATTTATCTATCTCTCCGAAAATACTAGAAGGACAAAAGTTCCCTGATCTACAAAAATATTCTCCTTGCCAAACTGTGGAGGAAGCTAAAAATTTAACAAATACACCTGATGGAGAACGACCATGCAGACCTGAGAATGAAGAGTTCCCCACATGCAATTCAACAGATCCTTCATGCACTACATAAATCAATCATTTACAAGAAGAGGAAATGTATCAAGATTACATCAAAATTTGGTTTCAAGAAGTCATTAGGCCACAATACTATTCTCTTCTTCAACACCTTTTGATGCCAAAAAAAGTAGGTTGGTTGGTTCTTCATATCTAGGTAATCACTGCGGTAACTTTTTCATATGTAGATATGGGTATGTTTCTTATCTTTCTTCGCACATGGTTACATTGGAAAAGTTCTTTACACTTGAATAAATATTTTCCTTTCCTTTTAGGTAGCGTAGGATAATAAATAAAAGCTGCATGTTGTTAGTTTATCTTAAAGTCTAATGCAGCCTCAGTTTACATTTTCTTTTTAATAAAATAACTATGAGATACATGTTTTTGTGACTTGATCTCATTGATATCATCAAACCTAGAGGCTACTAGTACAATCCATCCAAATCTCTGAGTGGGTGAGTAGAGTATTTTTATAAAAGAGTAGCAAGAAGGTCTACCTAACGGTTAATCCATGGACACATCAATTTAATTTAAATGGAAGACGATGAGTAGGAACTATATATATATTTTTATTATTTTCCAATGGTTCCATCAACTACACATTAAAATGCTCAATTGTTTCACATATTCATGTTGGTTGCACTCACTTAAGTATCCTTTACATCAGGACAATATGTAAAGGTAATTTATATAAAAGAAAATCATCCTCTAACCCATATACCATCCCAGTCCATAAAAAGGTTTTCAAAGCTACCTCCCCGTCTTCTTGTAAAAAGCAACATTCATATACAAATCTTAAAGGTGAGGGTAAGGACTAGTATCTACTATAAAAAGGGTGTAAGAGGCTAACCCAACGGGATACTGAACAAGTATGCTGGCAGTGGGTACCGGCCTATGGTATGACTAGGTAAACCCATCAGAGTATTGAATAGGCTTGCTGGCAGCAAGACATTCTACCTGAAGAGGATGATGACTTAAAAATAATAAATAATAAGTCTTTGATTTTAAAACTTGTCTTGATGTATGGCACTACTTGTGGGTATGACTGAAAGGGAGTATGCATGGTTAAGTAAAAGTAAATGAACTCCATTCACTCGCCATTGGGGGTTAACCTGAAGATGATATTAAGACCCTCTTGTCTAATTCTTCCTAACTATATGTAAGACGTTTTGTCTTACAGGTGGGGCCTTACTCTTAATCGTTTTCTAGGCTAACATGTGAAATTTACATATACACTCGGAATTCATAAATATTAGGATATTGGAAGGATTGATTGGTTTCCTATATGTTTGATTGAGAAATGTTACAATGCTTATATGTGGGGGAAGGGATAAACGATGTTCATTCGTTTAGCAAGTCTATGTGAAAGGGCCGTATAATTTATGCCATAAAGAGACACATTATGAAATTTCTTTCTACACAATATTATAGGTTGTCATGTCATCGACTGTTAATACTTTCACATTAGCTAATTAACTATGTATTATTAAAATAATCTTATGATGATGAGGTTGTTTCTTCCATCATAGTTTCAATTTCTGATGAAAAGGAGGACTAATTAAGGAATTTTATTCTTTTCTGCAATTACATGAAAAAGGCAACCAAGATGAATACTTCATTCCATCCTCTCATCCACCTTGGCAAACAAGAGCCTTACAATCCAATGACTTTGGAAATTACAGGCTTACTGATGACTATTGTGTAATTTTCAAACCGGATGGAGTGTTGGATGAGGTACTATAACAAATACTGTAACCTGTAAGGGTGATTTACAACACTTCAGGTAAATATCAATGGGATCCAACATGGTTTAACATATAAATTGGGATCATATGGTTTAAATACAATTTAACACATACAAATTATTTATGCATGATAATATTTTGATCATAATGTCCAAGTCAAATCAATTCAAGCATCACCATAGCGATTTTAAAGGAAACATGCATAATCATTAATGATGGTGTTCCTTTTCTCTCATTAATCCCAAATAAACCACGATTTCAAAAACACTTGCTCGTATTTCTGATTTAGGGAAACAACATACTATGCATCCCCTCTGTTTTTACTCTGCATTTCCTCTGTTTTTCCTTGCCACCATGTCAAAGCACCATGAAGCATCGAAAGAGGCCTAAGCAGAAGTCTCCAGGACATGAGGAAGAAGCCCCTAAAGCTTAATCCATCTCCTATCTCAAGATCATGTCACTACCTCTAGAGTATAGTTTTATTTTGGCAATCCATTTTTCTTTGCAGAGGGACTTGCAAAACCTCAGGCGTGGGAGAAATGTTGACTCCATGTTTTGCCTAATTTTTTCCTTGACCTAAGTCTCTTTTTGAACATGAGGATCGTATAATTCATACCTCTATTAGCCTTTTTTTAAAGGTATTATCAGGTTTCTTCCATAAATTTTCTATGGATCAGCATAAGGTATGTGTCATATTCATTTTGATGATTTTATGATGATTTATCCTTAAGCGAATGAGCACAATCCATTAACATTTGTATTTTAATTGAAACAGGTCAAAAACACCATCCAACCCTCGATCCGACCCTTGATCCAACCCTTGATTTGGCCCTTGATTTGGCCCTCAATACGAAATTCAGAGTGCAACAAGTTTGTGGGTTGGCATATTTGCGGGTTTTTTTCTGGAAAATACAAAACATGGGTTTCTTGCACATTGAAACCCTCTTGCTAAGGATCCTATTACATTTCATTTTAGATATTTAAACTAGCCCCCATATTCACGGCCATGGATGCTTTCGTTGTTGTAAACGTATATCCCTGCAATTTAATTATGTTGTTGTTGTATTAATGGTTTACTATTCTGAGGAGCGTCGACCTTTTCAGTGGTCGACAATCTTAGTTGAGATGAAAAATTATATATAGGTGGACAATATGAACAATGGGGGAGTGATTTCTATATTCTACTAAAAACCCTTGATATTTTCATTGTTGTTGTGAACTGATAATTCTAATACAATCCATTTCTGGTCCGATGCATTCCTAGCATGTGATTGTTCTGTGAATTAAAAAATGCCACAACTACTTGGGGGTGGGGGTGGGCAGCAGTATACTGTGTGCTTCGTTGTGTTGTGTTGTGTGTTCATTTACGTATTTGTCACTTGCAGATAAGATACCATCTGTACCTGTTGTTTTAAATTCTTAGTTTGTAGATTGGTTTATGAAACGAATTATGCATACATATATATGTTGCTAAACTATTTTTTTTAAGTTACTAACATTGTCATTTTAAATTCTCAGTTTGTAGATTGTTTGTGAAACAAATCAAATTGTGCATATCTATATGATGCCAAATCGTTGTTTGTAAGTTAGTTGTAGATTGTTCTGTGTGAAAGAAATCCAGACTGTGCATGTTGCTAAAATTTTGTTTATAAATTATTAAAATTGTGAATATTTTGTAAGCACATATTGATCAAGCTCAACACTATCAAATAATTCTGATATATATAGTTCCTTTGATTCCTCTACTTTTCTAGAATGTTATGTGATTAAGCATTACACTGTAAAAATTCCCATTGTAAAATTTATTTGATAATTGGATTGAAGACTTGAGATTAGTTAAAAGTATGTTTTTTGGAACATTTATGTTTTCTCAATGGTGAAATTCTTAGTAAAAAGTAAATTTTGTATTTTGTATTTTAAATGTTGTAATTGTTAATATATTTTATTTTCAGACATGTTCGGAGAAACCACAGTATTGTCAGCGGATTATTGACGTTTCAGATCCATATCAAGATCCATCTTCAGGAAAAGAAGCATGGGTTTTAAAATGATGAGAAGAGCTTGCTATAAATACTTAAGGTGAGGGGAGATATTCTCATAATTTTAAAACACGGGCTTCTTGTCCTGAAGATGGATCCTGATATGGATATGAAACGTCAACAATCCACTGACAATACTATGGTTTCTTCGAACATGTCTGAAAACAATCCTCACCACAAAAATCTTATCAATCATATTTTATTTTGTTTCATGCAAAGAAGGGATTTCCAATATAGGAATAATTAGTTGTAAATTTGTTTTCCTTAAGAAAGGTTAGTCTACTTTATCTTAGTTTTACTTTCCACTCTTTGAATTCTCGTACTTCAATTTCTTGTGCTTTAATTTTTGTATAGCTTCAATTACCAACAAATAAATTTAAGGCTTAACTTGTAAGATATGGCCTCCCCATAATGGGCTTCTTCCCTAGGTATTGAGCTATCTCTGTTTGCTTGTTTTGTTTATTTCATTTAAATGTGTTTTTAGCTTTAGATTAGGTTAGTAGGCTTCAATCCTACACATACAGTGTCGGTAACTCTAACTTTATGAGCCCCTGGTTGACAATTTAATGTTGAAATAGATAGAAAATATTTCACTCAACAATAAACATAATTTCAACATATGTAATGTTTTTTCAAGACCTTTAATTGTATTTGGATCTTTTATTTAGGAGGTTGCCCCCTTGAAGAGACAAGTGAACATGGCTCTCTATTTTTGAATATCAAGAGTTATTTTTCAAGGTTTATCTCTTTTATATCTTGTTCTTTGGTTTTTCACTGGTATTCTATTACATTCTTTGTGATTTCTATGAAGTTATAGGGTTAAGTACATTTCAAGCGGTTTCATAGCTCTTTCTTGGGAAAAAAGAAGGGATAATGTTTTTTCTCTTTTTGCAGATTTCTTATGGAAAAAAGAGGATGGAAGAATTCAAAACGATTTATAAAAATTTATATTTAGAATTTGAAAAAACCAACTACATATCTAAATCCTATCGAAAAAAATACCTACTTTCAAAAAAACAATCATCCAAAATAGAGTTCAGAAAGTGGAGTTATTACTGATTTAAAATCAACCCCTTTTTAGGGGGTTTTCAGTGACGATTGTGAATTTCACAGATTTGATATCTTTTGATACATTTTACATATTTAGTCAATCCAACTCTAGTAGATCTAGAGAAGATGTAGAATTTTGGGGTCATAATGGCTAATATAAGAAGTATAGCCGAAGTTATGATTATTTTACATTTTCAGCCTCAAACCCTACCTTGAAAAAGTAAGTTATTTTCTAGTGATTTAAAAATATTTTTCTTGGGTTAGCAAGATACATGTTTTGGCATCTTTAAATTGTTGATACTGAGAGGGGGGTGAATCAGTATCAAGTACAATTTAAAACCTTTTTCAACTTATACTTAAACCATTCAACTATATCCAATGAGTAATGAACAATAGTATAAGAGTTACACCAATACACCACAATACACCATGTACAATATATGAGAAATAATAAATAGTTATTGTTCAAGGGAAGTAATGACTTCCAAAGGTAGCTACAACTTCCAAATGTAAAGGGAGGGATAAACCTCCAAGAGGAATATAAAATTACCCAATATCAAGAGAGAGTTGAACTCTCCATCCTTGCCCCTTTCTTCCACCCAAGAATATATGAGAGATAATAAAACTTTACATTAAATCATCACCATCAACCAATCATCACATAGAACCTGATAATGCTTCCCGAGACTTCTTCAATTTCTACAATTCTTCAATTCTTAGAGTACTCTGATCCTACATATAATATTACTCAATGTATTCTCTGAAAATCCTCCAAGTTTCACTCCTTGAATCCTCCCCAAAAAGAATTTATAGAAAGAATGATATACTTTATTCAATTCTGGTCTATTCAGGAGACCAAACTTGTACAGAATGCCCCACGCTCAATATTTAACATCCAATTCTGAAACTCGCACACAAGAAACTATAGTCTGTGCTATTTCCAATGAAAATTTTCCCACTTCATTTGGATTCTCGATGAAGAAGTTATGACTATTTTACTCGGAACACCTGTTTATTGAATAGCTTCAGGACTGGTCACAAACCCTATCTTCCACAGAGTGTATCTCCATAATTATAGCGAATCAAGAGATGAACTTTTTACCAGAGGTACCTTGATATGTATTCTCAATACCATAGTGATTTCACCATCTGAACCATTCTAGAAAAAAATTTATAGCAAAAATGGTAAGATGATCTGAAAATAACATACCTTAGAACACATCACCAAAAGACTTCATCCTCCCTTGAAATCCGACCTTCTTTTCTTCTTATTTCCTATGAAATTCGACTTGTATCAAATGAATGTATAATGATGTTTATTTATACCATTTATGTCACTTCCTTTTAACATTAGGGCCGACCTGACACTT
>JASDQU010321637.1:0-13080 GCA_032191745.1 Picea mariana | reverse complement strand
CAAGTCAAAGGAAGGCCTTTTTGAATGGTTGGTCATGCCCTTTGGTTTGAAAAATGCTCCAGCCACTTTCATGAGGATGATGGATGATATCCTGCAACCATTCACAAATACGTTTTTAGTGGTGTATCTACATGACATTCTCATTTACAACAAGTCTTGGGTAGAACGCTTGTAGCATATTCAACAGACTCTGCACACCCTACGACAGCACAAGCTATACGCCAACTTGGAAAAACACTCCTTCGGCATGGACAGGGTCCATTACCTTGGCTACATTTTTTATCATCATGGATTACATGTGGATCCATCCAAGATCCAAGTCATCCATGACCGGCAAGACCCAACCACACTCACTGAGTTTTGAAGCTTCTTGGGCCTTTCCAATTTCTACCGCAGGTTCGTGTTGGGGTTCTCCCATATTGCATGGGCCCTTAGCCAAATAACCAGGGGTGGTGGTAAGGAAAAAATTGTGTAGGGTCGGTCCCAACAACAAGTGTTCGATGATTTCAAGCAACTCTTGTGCTCAGCCCCAATAATTTCACTACCAGACCTGCAACATTCCTTTGAGATCAAGACAGATGCTTCAGACTAATATGTGGGCATCATTCTCATTCAGCATGGCCACCTCATGTGCTATCATAGTGAGACGCTATCAAATATTGTCCGTAAGTACCCGACGTATGACAAAGAAATGTAATCCATTGTGCAAGACTACCGCCAATGGAGACATTACATTCTTGGGAAGAAGATAGTAATCCACACTAATCATAAGCCACTGTAGTTCATGCAGACACAAGGCAAATTACAGAATGATTTCCATTAAAATTGGTTCACATACTTACAACAATTCCACCTCAACATCAAGTATAAAACATGAAGCACCAACTGCATTGTTGATTGCCTCAATAGACCGCCAGTCGTGACACTTTCCATGGTGCTAGACTCTTGCATCCATAAGACCTATGGATGGCCACAAATCTATGAGATAGACCTGAACTTCGCCACCACCTACCAAATGTTGGGTGCAAAGGAAGTTGTCGATAATTTCCATCTTCAAGAAGGGTTGGTGTGTCGTCTAGGCCATATATGTGTTCCATCAAGTGAGTGAGTGAAGATGATCTACGAATCCCACTACAGTCATGTGGTAGGACACTTTGGTATCGAAAAGACAGTGGTGATGCTACAAAAACATTTCTACTGGCCAAAACTTTGGCAGGAGGTCAGCAAGTATATCATGTCCTGCACTGCCTGTTCTATTGCCAAACCGACCACTAAGAAACATGGCTTGTACACCCCTCTTCCTACTCCTGACAGGCAATGGGATCCATATCAATAGAATACATGTTGGGTCTCCTATCCACCAAGTGGGGAAATGAATGTGTTTTTGTGGTTTTTGATCACTTTTCTAAGATGGCGATTCTGGTTTCCTGCAAGAAGAGCATCACAGCAGGAGCCACTACCAAGCTCTTCTTTGAAAGAGTCTGGTTACATTTTGGAATTCCACAAACCATTGTCTCATATCGGGACAATCAATTTCTCAACACATTCTGGTCGAGCCTCTAGTCGCTCCTTGACACCAAGCTCACCAAATCGAGGGCCTTCCACCCCCAGACAGATGGCGAAACCAAGGTTGTAAATCAAATGATTGTGCATATTCTTTGCATCTATAATTCCAAGCACCCTCTCACATGGGATGAGAGCCTTCCTTATGTCCAACATAGCTACAACCGAACCCTTCATATCTCAACCAGTCATACCCCCTTTCAGGTGGGGCTAGGATTCCAACCATTGGGTCCCATATATGTTGCACTTCCCCTTGTGGTCACCTCGACTGACTCATCTTCTGTTCCAACTGAAGCTGACAAAACCACTCAGTTCATTAAGTGGATCCAACACATCCACCAACATGTCCAGGATATCCTATAGAAGTCCAATTACAAGTACCAACAACTCCATGATCAACATCGGGTGCCACATAAGTTTCAAGTGGGTGAAAAAGTTTGGCTGCACTTGCAGAAAGAAAGCCTTACAAGACCCCATTAGAATCTTCGCCCACTCTATTATGGGCCATGCACCATCACCAAGGACATGGGGGATAATTCTTTTGAGCTCAACATTCCTCCTTTCCTTGGCCTACACCCAGTGTTAAACATGGATCTCCTTCTCCCTTATTTCCCACCATTATTCGACACCTCAGAAGTAGCTGAAGAGATGACACCAATAGAGCTCAACCCTGGTTGCATACAACATGCATCCCATGATCATATTGTGGACACACATATCAAGGGAAATGAACAACAAAGGATCCAACTTTATCGAATTGTCAAAGCAAGGCAACTCCTGCACCAAGGCAAGTGGCTCACCTAGGGCCAAATTGAGTAGAAATTTCCTCATCTGATGGGGGAACTCGACGCAATGGAGACCATTGCTTCCTAAGGAGGGAGGATTTATCTAGGTGGATATTGGTGGCCACCCACCTTTTCCAACTGTCTCAAAACGATTTTTTGGCAATTTTGGTAATTTACTATTTTTAGCAGTTTTTCGGGTCCTGAAACTTCCAGAGCCATTTTGAGGCCCTAAACGACATTTTTTGGGGAAAACGGGGAGAAACATGGAATTTCCTTCGATGTTTCTCACACATAAATTGTATTCCTTGAATACATATTTCTAACGAACTATTGAGCACATCAAACGAAGATTGTATGCAAAAGTTACGACCTCGGGAAGTTGATGTACTGACTTACCCAAATAGGGCCCACATGACCTTTGGCGCTTCATCTCCTAGGGTTAGGTTTTTGGATGTCTAGGGTTTTTTACATTTCTGTTTACTATAAAAAGGCCTTCAAATCCTCATTGTAACCATCTTCTTGCGAATGAGCGCAACTGCCACATCTACTCTCAAAGATAAGCCTCCGCCATTCCAACAAGCTTGTTTTCCACTACCTTTTACAATTTTAGCTTCTTTCCTTATTGAATAGAAAACTAGTTTTATTGTATCTTTGTTATTTTGTGTTAAGAACTTGTTAATAGTCTGTAGTCATTTCGTTATGCTCATAAAATCCAAATCATGATTATACATGTGACATGGCCACTAATGCACACTTTGTCTAGCTATTAGTGACCTCCCAAGGAAGTTCACATTACCCATCTACTACTTGGAGTTAACRTATGTCACTTGTTTAGYGACTTTCSATATTMAGGAAATTCYCACTCAGWTAGTACTTTAGTTACATTTTTGRACTCTAGTCTAAGAGAKTTTTTCTATTGTYGAATGTACRATGACTTAATGTAAAGTTCTCACYTGAGTTCACACCCCCATATTTGACATTTTCTTATTTTTAGAAACTTTTGACTTTAGTTAATTGTTTCTAGTAGGAGTGGTTTCTTTTCTACTTGAGCATGCACATGAAAACCCAAACCTAGTGCACATTAATCCTCTTATGGAGAGTCATATATAGTGTAGTCATGATCAAGGATGAATACAAGGTTATTCAAGTTGGTTTCTTAGTCTCTTATGTGTGAAGATTGATTATGTTTTTCTCTCTCCTCTCTATCTTTTACAATTAGCTAGTGTAGTATTTCCTACTCACAAGTAGGTCTTGGATTATGGTTTAATTCTACAGTGTTGTATGTGGATGATATGTTGCTAATAGGAAACAACAATGAGATTATATAGGATGTGAAAACTTAGTTTTCCTCTAAGTTTTACATTAAGGTTATTGGTGATACAAATTTCATTTTGGGCATAGAAGCTAAAAGAGACCGAGCAAATAGGAAACACTAGTTAAATAAGAGGAAGTATGTTGAGAAAATATTGTAGAGGTTTAATATAGAGGAATGTAAATATGTCTGGGTCCCTATTCCTATAGGTTTAAATATTTGTGAAGATCAATGTCCCAAGACATAGGAAGAGGAAGAGGACATGTCCCATGTTCTATATGTTAGTCTGGTTGCCAGTTTGATGTATGCAATGGTCTGTACCATACTTGATAGTGTGTTGGTGCAATTATATGTTCAATAAATTGCAATCATTTAATATGTCAATCTGGTTTCGTAATCAATAGATTTGATGTATTGTATGTACCGATAATAGACAATTTTTCATGTCTGATGAGTATAGTCTATGTAAGAAACTACTTCTGAAACTAAACAGTATGTTTCACACCTTTCAAATAACACTCCACACATACAATTAAAAATTTAGAAACAAAAACTGATCAACAAATGTATAATTCATAATTCTTTCTTAGGGGATGTATCTTCTCATTGTTGGCTCATCAAAGATAGAGATGGTCTATGGTTCTATCTCCTGGGAAAACCACACAGTCAATCATTAACATTTTGGAAAACAAACTGAGCTAAAAGAAGTACCAGGCAGGGTAAAAGCACTCCATTATAAGTGCATTTATGGTGAGAGATGGAGGTGTTAATTTTACCTGTTTATGAAAAGTGTAACCTAATTAATTTTTGGAAAGAAATTTGAGTGTGGTAGGATGCTCCTTTGTAGGTTCATGTACAATGAAATATAGAGACTCGAACCGTTCTTAGATATGTAGAATGAAAACAACACTATAGCATTTGTCTAGACAAAATGTTAAAGAACTTAAAGTGAATAATTGTCCTTCCATAGTCAAACAAAGATATCAAACCATTACTCAGAGATATCATGTACATAACTCTCTCTTATTCAAAATTACCATACATCCAGAAGACCTACTACGAAATGCATCACTGAAATGTATCAGAGAAGGAATTAAATGTTGTAATCGAAATATGAAAGTACTTTGTTCAAACAGACAAAGAATATCATAATCATATTCATAATTAATTACAAAGAAACTTACCTTAGTTGGGTCGGTGAGCCCTTTCCATGCCATCAAGGAAACTCTTAATATAATTTACAGTAGGGAAGGTGTAAACACAAACATATAATCTATAAACATAAATTATATCATTGCTTCATAAAAATGGAGATACAATTCACAGTCGTTCTAGAACAAAACTTACAACATAAATGTAGTTTTTTTTTATTTATCTCTATATCCTATCATCTACAAGGCTCTCTCTCTTTTAAAGAGAAGCATCTATTACAATCCAAGTCTAAATATAACATCAAATGTTTGTATAATTATTACAATTGCATGATATATTGATTCTTAAGGAAACGATTTCATCCTCATGACACAAAGTGCATGAGTGATGAAATGTATCGTGTCCTCCAATGAACAAAGAATGTTCGAACCAAAAAAATGCCTTGAATTCATCAAGAAATATCTTGTTCCAACATCCAAACCTAGGAATTCAGAACATGTACCAGACGCACACAACTGCATAATCTTAGTACCGGACATTCGTAACAAAAGGTACCGGACGCACATAGCCATACATGTCAGTACCGGATGAGTGTAACAATTGGTATCAGATGCACACCAACATAAAATTTGGTACCAGATGAGCGTAACAAATGGGTATCGAATGACCTTGGCAACGAGTACCAGACAACCTCAAAAATGAGTATAGGATGATCCCAACAATGAGTACCAAACGATCTCAGCAACAGGAATTGCTAGCATGAAGTCTTCTTGAACCATCCAAAGTAATTAGAAAGTTCTTTGAATATCAAATATTCAGTACTAATTATTAATAAATCACTAGAAATTATGATTAAACATTAGTTACCATATGCGTACATAAGAATTGCTTAAAGGGCATGTATGATGAGGAAACTAGGAAGAAAGTGCATTGGTATTAGGAAATATTGGTTAGGATATGGGAAAGATAAGGAAATTGGAGGTGACAAAAAGGAGGATAAACATTTCCCCCATGCCTAATTCATTGAATGTCCTCATGAAAAACTGTTGAATCGGTCTTCAAATTTTCAAAACTGGTGTTCATCCACTACCTTTATTGAACATTAGCTGCCTGGATTTAAGATATCCATCCCTGAAGCCTCATCCATGAGCTCCCTCTTAATGACTCCTGTATAGTTTACTAGGCGCAAAAATTTGTTCAACTTGGAAGAGACTTCATCATGCTCTCCCGATAGTATGAAATTATTCTCCTTTAGCTTTGCATTCTCTTTCTTGATATACCTATCGAACACTTTATACTCCTCTATTTCTTATTTCAACCATGCATTATGTTTTGTAAGTTATTTATCTTTTACTTCCAACTAATGTTTGGTCAGTGATTTGACTGGATCTTGAAATTCTTTCTATGTTATCTCTTCCCTCGCTTCAACTTCTCTTCTTAATTCCTTTAGTGTTTCTGTCACTAATTCCTCTACTTCATTAATAGTCGCTACATACATTTTGTCTTTCTCTAGTCAAGTTGGAATGCCCACTGGATCTTCTGCAAAAGAAGGGACATGAAGAGTTGGCCCTTGCTTAACCATACTTCGAGTAGTTCTTCACCCTAGACCTAGTAATTCCTCAGGTGTGCTCATAAGAACATGAATTTCATCTTTAAACAATCTCCTCCTCTTCATTTTAGGCTCAGAACTGGGTAATGGAATTTGATTGTCCTATGCCTTCTTCACTTTTCCTCTAGAGGGCTTAGGTGGGGAGATTGGCATTTGTTCTATTTTTACACTCCTTGTCTTTCTATCAGAGGGCTTGGATGTAAGGGCTGGAACTTGTTCCTCTAGTGTACTCCTGGTCTTCCTTCTAGAGGGATTGAATGTAGGGGTTGGAACTTGTTCCTCTGGTGTACTCTTGGTCTTCCTGGTAGAGGGCTTGGATGTAGGGGCTGGAAATTGTTCCTTTGGTGTACTCCTGGTCTTATTGCTAGAGGATTTTGCTATAGTACTACCTTCAATGTCTCTTTATTTCTTCTTTCGTTCGACTCTTAATTCGGGAGTATTTTCTGCTTCTCCATCTTTTTCTTTAGGCATTTTAACAATCAATTATGGATTATTCTCTACAATTTCCCAAACCTATTCCTAAGGTATTTCAAGAAATCCTTCTAGAATAATTTATGTAATTTCCCCAGCCTGCTCATGAGATACTTCAACAATTATCTTGGGGACAATGTCTACAACTTTACCAACATCATTCACAGACATTTTTTTCTTCCTCCTTTTCATACTAATTTGATTTTTACTTTTCATGGGAAATTCTGGTTGAATGTTCTTGATATTGGATGATTGTGCCACCACAGGTGCAGGTTGTTCTTCTAAAATTATTGTCTTCTCTTTATTCAATTTACTTACATATCGCGGTGATCTAGGACCAACAGGATCCATTGTTTTACTAAATTTATGTCCTTCCTTTCTATTGTCTCCCTTCTTCCTATATGTTCCTTTATTATGTTCCCCTGTTACACTCCCTTCTGCAGACTTAGAAGTATCGTGAGCAATGTTTTTTGTTAGGAATTTCTTCCGAATAATGTCATGTTTTATCAATTCATGGGAAACCAAGAGTTTCATCAACCCATGGTGATAAATATTGGTTTCAAGGTTCTTGGATGCAGACTTAACACCCCTCACCATATTGTTTAGACTCATCCACAAGAAATGAGGAAAGTCTATGTATGGGCCTCCTTCAAAACGCAATAAAATCCTTAAATGATAAAGAAAGGTTACAACATACCTCCCTTCGTAAGTTAAAAAATACTACAAAAATAAAAGCATTGAGCAATATTCCTCTTTGATCCAGATTCTAGAGAGACCTTTCTTCCAATCTGGGTCTAGGTGCTCGAGTTTCAAGAATTTTTTATAGATGCCTATGTCCACGATGATGCCTTTGAAATACTTCTCTCAAGTGGAAGCCAACCTGATTGCCTTGGCTATGGTAGATTTAGTAATTTTTAGTTTCAGGTCCCCCAACTAGACACTATCCTCATCATAAATTTGGATGAAGGCACTAGATACCCCATCATGATGTCCTATAAATGTTTCCAAGAAGGGAACCCAACTAGCCTTTTCAATTTTTTCTTTGTAAGCTTGATACTCCTTCATTTCCCTATACATATGAAACACTAGTACATGCATGTCAACCCCTATGTCAGCTTAAAGATGGGTTTTATAACAAGTATGGGAAATGAAACTTAGGTGAGGGTTTGATAGTGGAGGTAACACTACAAGAATGGGTTGATGGAGGAAAAGTAATGGGATAGTAGGAGTGGATCAAGTGGTGTATAACATAAAAATGGTTAATTAACACTCATATAGATGGTGAAGCCATCCAGAAGAGCGTATATAGTGAAATCAAGAGGACAACGGTCAATTATTTGAAATTATAGAGGCATAAGGAAGAAGTCATAAATCATGCCTCAATATCGTGTTCATGGATAAGGTGACAATCATACCCACAAGTAGCACCACATCCCTTTCTTACTGGTTTCAACAATGATTATGATGAATGTCACTGATGTGGCCAAAAAACATCATTAGGTAGCATTTGACGTCACAAGTTTAAACAACATGAGTTCATAGGAAGTGGTATAATCACATTTTTGTCATCATACATATGAGAATTTTTGACAAGATATTTCAAACTAGACGATCACCTTATGAAGAGAGTTGTGTACATTATCATTGATTTCAAAACTAGGGGAATCATGAAGAACTTTGGAAAATATTGATATGGAGGTTTAGTGATTCAAAATAATAAGGGAATATGAGGGTAACCATATGAATAAACATTGAGTCCATAACTCTATATTACCTTGGAATGCATTCGAACCATTAAAGCTATATCAAATGTAGAGCAATGTTACTAGAATCCTCTTCATCAATATCATAGCACAAATTTAGTATCAAATCACCACAACACTATCATTTTAGTACTTGACCAGTATAGAGGATCTATTTCAGTACTGGATGGATGCAGAGAGATTTGTCAGTATCGGATCAACACAGAGAATCGGTTTAGTATTGGATGAACACAGAGACTTTTAAGTACCAGACTAGCAAAGAGAATAGATTTAGTACTGGATGAACACAGAGAGGATTTTTAGTACTGGATAAACTTTGGAAAAGTACCTGGAATCTTATAGGTTTTTTCTTCATGTCTAAATATGTTTTGTGGGTCTAGTTGAAGTAGAGATGGAAAATTGGAATGAAATTTTGAAAATGCAGCGGAAGTATCACAAAATGAGCAAAAAAAATATAATTATTTGGCTCCAAGATTTGTGACAAGAAGGAAACTACAGTTGGACACCCTCCTTTAGAGGTGCAGAACCTCCTCTTTTTTGAACCAAACAAACCATTGTTTTCATTGCCACTCCCATTTTATTGAAAACAAGATCCTAGCTACTATTGTCCTGTGTATTTTCTTGAGCCCGTATTAGTTAATGCTAGTCGGTATTTTCAATATTTAGGAGTCTAGAAAACTTAAAGAAAACTCTGTATATTATCAGGTGGATTTTTCTCGAGCCTAGGTGAGTAAGTGATCGCCGATTTTTTCAATTTTTAGGAGTCTGGAAAACTTAAAGAAAACTCCTTATATTGTCCTGTGGATTTTTCTCGAGCCCAGTTCAGTTAGTGCTCGCCGGTGTTTTCAATTCTTAGGAGTCTGAAAAACTTAAAGAAAACTCCTTTTGGATCCTTTCTCATGAGTAATCTACCAGGGTTGAGTAAAGGAATAAACTCACCTCTAGCAAATGTCCTCTTTGTTTCTTATCTACATGAAAACATAATAAACTTATGCCTTTGTTAGTAGCACCACAAAATAATCACTATCTAACACACACCTATATATACATGTATGTACAAAATTAAATCAAATCACACAATGAAAAATTATAGTGGTGGTTCAGCAGGAGGGGAACCCCTCTTTCTTACCAATTGCATTTCAAAATTTTGAATAACTTGTTTGGTAAAATCCTCTTTAGACAGAGGCTTATGATAGATTTTCAATTGATTCCCATTCACAACAAAGGAGGTATGATATTCGTCAATAGTCTTTATCTTTACTGAACCCTTTTCATAAAATGTGTCTACTTCATAAGGTCCCAACCATCGAGTGGGCAATTTACCTTTAAAACTATTGAACCTATTGTCATATAAAACGACCCAATCACCAGAATGAAAATATTTCTTCTTGATATACTTGTCATGTCATTTGGTCCTTTGTTCTTGAATAAGTGTAATCCTTTGCAAAGCATCTTGTTTGATTTAATCAAGTTCATTTAGCTGCAATATCCTTTTCTTTTTGGATTTATCCAACTCCATTCCCAATTGAATAGCAGTCCTGAATGTTTTTACTTGAAATTCTATGGGAAGAAACACCTGCTTCCCATACACTAATTCATAAGGTGTATGGTCTGTGGTGTTTCTCCAATTTGTTTTGTAGGCCCATAAGGTTTCACGCAACCGATCCATCCAATCTTTATGGTGTAACTAAACTGTCTTGGTAAGTATAGCCTTTATCACTTTGTTAGTTGATTCTACCTATATGTTTGCTTGGGAGTGATAAGGTGAGGATTTCCTATGTTTAATTTGATATTGTTCAGTAATAGCTTTGACTAGATTGGAGGTAAATTGGGTTCCTTGGTATGTCACTATTTCTCGAGGCACACCGAAATGAGTAAAGATGTATTCAAATAGACAATCAAAAACTGATTGTTCATTTGTAGAGTACAAAGCTTTAGCATCTACCCATTTAGTCACATAATTTATACAAACCAGTATATACCTTCTTCTTATAGACATGGGGTTGATAGGGCCTTCAAATTCCAAATCCCATTTCTCAAATGGTTCAATTACTACATGAGCTTGGAGAGGAATATCATCACTTGAAATTGGTTTTCCCATCCTATGGAAGTCATCACAATAGGCCACATATTTATTTTCATCCCTGAAAATGGTTGGCCAATAGTAGCATATCTGCATTATTTTGTATGATATGCTATTATCAGCCAAATGATCTCCACATGGGCCATCATTGCATCCTTTGAATATATCATACATCTCATCGTCCCGTACACATATTTTGATCACCAAATCAGCTCATGTACGGTATCGACAGTCATCATACCACATATAATTTTTTCTCAGCTAAATAATCCTCTATTTTTCTCGAAGGGACAAATTCTTAGGTAATTTCCCTATTACTAGTTTTCCACATCTTCATACCAAGGAATTTAAGTAGAAATAGAAAACTGACTTTCAACTGGAAAATTGTCATCCACTGGGGAATTATCACCTCTATGAATGAGTCTAGATAGGAAATCAGAAACTGCAAGGTTATCTTTGTCGGGTTTGTCAATGATAGTAATATTGAATTCTTGCAATAGTAGCAGCCATCTAGTAAATCTAGCATTTGTCACGGGCTTATTCATTAAAAACCTAATAGCTGAATGGTTTGTGTGTACACCAACCTCATACCCTGTTATGTAGTGTCTGAATTTATTAATAGCATGAACCACTGATAAGAATTCCTTTTCCGCAACAGTGTAATTCACTTCAGTAGGGGAGAGTTTTTTGCTGACAAAGTAGATAGCATAGGGGATTTGGTTTTATTTTTTTCCTAGAACATATCCCAAAGAGGTATATGAGGAATAAATGCAAATATGAAAGGGAAGACACCAACTCGGTCCTCTTAACACAGGGGCAATGGAAATATTTGTCATTAAAATTTCAAAAGAAATATGACATTGCTCATCCCAATGGAATTCAGCCTCCTTTGTTAATAATTTGAACAGTGAGGCAGCTAAATTTGTAAAATTTTGAATAAATCTTTTGTAATATCCAGCATGCCCCAATAAGATTCTAACTTATTTTTGTGACCTAGAGATTTTTATTTGAGAAATAATGTCAATTTAGTAGGATCTGCCTATATGGCAGTATTAGAAATATGATGACCCAAGACAATCCCCTCAGTGAGCACCATTCTAGATTTTTCACGGCCGAGGGAGAGACTAGTCTCTTTACACTTGATTAATACCTTCTCCAAATTGCCCAATGCTTGTTGAAAATAATCCCCATATATTCTGAAGTCATCCATATAGACTTCTACAAAGTCATGGGTTAAATCATAAAAAAAGGCTAGCACATCCCTCTAAAAGGTGGAAGGGGAATTACACAACCTAAAGGGAAGAACCCTATAAGCATAAGTACCCCATGGGAAAGTGAAGTTGGTTTTCTCCTAATATTCAGGGGAAATTTGGATCTGATTATACCCACTAAACCCATCTAGGAAAGAAAAGTACCTCTTCCCAGACAAGGTGTCCAAGACCTGGTCTATGAAAGGTAAGGGAAAATAATCTCTATAGGTATCCTTGTTCATCTCCCTGAAGTCCACACAAATTCTCTGCTTGCCATTTTTCTTGGGGATGGTGACTAATGGTGATACCCATTCTCTATCTGAAATAGGGTAAATGAAATTGACATGGAGTTTTTGGAGCTTTTCTTTCACTATGTCTTTTAAGGCGGGGTTCATTCTTTTTTGGTTATGCCTAACAGGTCTGATTTGATCATTGATGTAAATATGGTGTATAAATGTATTAGGGTGACTTCCTTTCATATCATAGTAATCCCATGCAAAAGCACCAGACTGTCCTTGGATCATTCAGATCAATTTTTGGTGTTGATCTGATTCTAGGAAAGAATTTATACATAGGGATTTTCCGGGACTGATTTCAAAAATCAAGACATTTGACTTCTCTTATTTGCTTATTATTGATATAGTAAATAATGTAGAAGTGGAGGGATCCCAAACCTCTTGGAAATCAAGGATGAAAATATGTGTGAATTCTGGGAAAGATTGACGATACTCAATGCATTGGTTAAAAATAGGTTTAAATTATATTCTTCGGTTTGTTCTTGAACTCCCTTTGTTTTCTCAAGTGTTAAAAGAAGTTGAGCACAATTCTCCTCCCCATAGAGATTCCCTAGCCATACTGGAACTTTAGTGGTTGGTTGGGTAGGAGGAAAGAGAACAAGTTTCAGACTGTGAGTGCCATTAGAAATTGTCATCTTTGTTCGTGCTCTTTTCGTCAATGTGTGAGCAAAAAGTGAGCACTTACATGCCTAGTTGGGCTCTGCTAGTCATGACAGCTGTAATGTAAAAGGTTAGAAAGAAAAAAATAAAGCTATTAACAAGAATTAAACAAAAAACTAAATAACAACATGAGCAT
>JASDQU010321634.1:0-13080 GCA_032191745.1 Picea mariana | reverse complement strand
GACCACTTTGGAGTTCATCCATTTGTTTACCTTTGCATCTATTGGTTTCCAGTTGGACATATAACATTCTCATCAAGGAAATCATATCAATAAATTACTTGACATCAACCAATGACATCAATCAAACCAAACCATTTACATCAATGACATATGATCCAACAATCTCCCAAGTAATCAAACCATTGGCATCAATGACAAACCATTGGCATCAATGACAACATGATCCAACAATTCGACCCTAGGACCTCCGCTAACCCATGCTCTAAAAATATCTCTGCCTACCAGCACGCCAAGCACCTTAGTTATTGCATAACTGCCTAAAATTTGTATATGAAGGGGTTTCGGGTAGTGCATTCGGGGCAGAGCACAAGAGGCAGACCAAGCGCATCCGTACGGTACGGATCAGTACATATTTTTGCACAGTTTTTGAGAATTGGCATGGATTTCAAGATCTTTCAGTCATTTATTGCAAGAGAAGTGGCACGCAAACCGAGGCAAGGGTGCCTCTTAGGTTAAAAAGTGTCTGACTCGGAACGAGGCATGGAGATAGTCATTTTTAGGTAAGACAATTCCATGAACACAGTGGTGGTGTTAGTTTTCTTATCCGAGCAAAGATTCTATAGCTTAACTCTAGAATGATGTATACTTATGTATTTTGCCCAATTCTTTTGTGGAGTTAATAAAAAGACCTACCCATTTGAGAGCAGGACTCGGAGACGTAGTCCACCAGGGAGGAACTTCATTATCAAGTTCTTTGTGTTCATATTGCATGATTATGTCTCTTTCCTTTTGATCTTTTCCTTCTTTATGGTGTACTTTAGTTTATGCTCATTTAATACAACTCTTTAATAATTCACCTGATGAAAAGATCCCAGATCATAGGTTCACCACTATTCAAGTGCACAGACTTTCAAATGGAATAAGATTCTATCCCAGACTAATACATTCAGGTATACAATATAGGAATCAATCATTCATTTACTAAATTGGAGAGAGCATAGAGATACGTATCTGTTACAAAATATCGATAGCCAACTAAATATGGGTGTTCATCTTTCCACCCAACCATTGTCAGTGTTTCATGGAAACCTGCATAGGAGACCCAGCTAAAGCATACACAAACAAAGCTTATCAAGAAAGGGAACATAGATACAATATGAAGGATGAGAATCAATGTGTATTATGATATGTTCAATGAGTGATTGATATTCACTCATATAGGAAATGACATCCTATCTTAGGAATGCATGCATAATAGTGATGGTCTAAAATTAGAAAGTCTAAAATAGAACTAGTCAGTTAACTCCCACTGAATTAGTGTGTTGAAAATAGAAATTTCTCCAACACTCCCCCTGAACCTCACTATGGAGTAAAAAATGATTATCAGCTACTAGGCCATATTAGGTACTCATGTAAAATGCAACTAATGAACACTGAATAAAAATGAGGAAAGACGGAAAACCAAGCGGGAACAAAAACCCCCCTCAAAAGACAATGCATCAAAAGAAGAAAAGGTGACTGCTAGGCAACTGTGTTCTTCACTGCAAGACAATCCCGCAAAGTCTAAAACTTCTGCTCACTGAAAGTCTTCATGAAGATGTAGAAATATTTATGGATCTGATGAAGTCCTTTGGCAACATGTCTAGCCTTGTACCTCTTGATCCTGTGGACCCATCTACACCTGAAAATATTCCTTTCTGGTGGAAGTGGAACCAAATGCCAATTTTGATTCTTTAGGAGTGAGTCATACTCCTTTTGCATGGTTTCTTCCCATAGTGGATTCCCAACAACCTCATTGTAGGTATGTGGACTAGAAGATTGAACCATATAGCAATGCATGGGCATCGCTAGTTCAGAAGTTGAAAGTATATGAGAAAGTTCCTCATGTTGAGATCAAGTTATCCTCGAATGCAATGAATTACCTACAAGGATACCTGTTGCCTGAAGTGTGAAGTGTGCCGTCTTGGGAATTTTTTGAAGCTTCAGCATTGGCTTCTTATCTGGTTGTACTACCTGCTTATTTCCATGTACATAATTTGAGTGTATGGAATCATCTCTGATGTATGAAACCAGTGGAAGCACGAGAATATATTCACATTGCACTGGAGGTGCATACAAAGTACCCTCCTTATGTGTAAGTAGAAAAGATGAGTCATCATCAGAAAACTTAGTGAATTTATACAACCTTGACTTGTGATCCACCTCACCAATTGCAATGATGAAATTGTCATGCATGTCAATTACTGAAACTGAATCTGATGTAAATTCAACATTTTTACCTTTCTAAGTGATCTGATAAAATGAGAGCAGATTCATAGAAAGTTTTGGAACATGTAAAACATTCTCAAAACTGTCTGTATGGAGTTCCACTCTCCCTTTTCCTGCTACTGCTACTGGAGTATCAACCCCTGTGAGAATAGGGGGTATTGAGCATGAACTCAAAGAAGAGAAAACTTCCTCTTTTGTTGCCATTTGATGGGATGCACCAGAATCTATAATCCATGAATCAGATGAGGAATTAATTGCAACAAGAGCATGATGATTACCTTTCTTAGGAGCATGATCTTCTTCCTTTTGCTTCTTGACTCCCTCTGGAATGAAGTTTCCAAGGTTCTTCTGTTGAATTTATTGTTCCATAAGATCGATCTATTTCTTCATGCATGTGGATTCTTCATCATTCGGTTTATTGCAGTAAGTGCACTACTTTCCCTTTTTCTTCTTCTCAAAATATGAAGAGTCTTTGGAACTTGAAGAATCATTAAAGGGTTTGGAATATCTATCCTTCTCATTTTGTTTCTTCTTCCTGTTTTGTTTGGATTATCCTTTTCCATCATGCATGGTGGGTGCATGTGCTTTGGGATCCTTTATTAGGCCCATATAAATTATATTTTTCTTCTCTTGTGTGAGAGACTCAATGAACTGAGCCATCATAGGCATTTTCCAATTTGTTCCAAAAAGACATCTGCCATAATGGAAATTGGAGACATATACAACGTATTTTGGTCCTATATTGGCCAAGATTGTTAGAATAAGTTGTCTCTCTTGTGTAGACTTGTCAATACCATATTCACCCAAGCTCAATATAAAAGATTTAAATTTAGTAAATAAATCTTGTATATTATCAAAACTTTTAGGGTCTAAGGTATTCAACTCTACCTCAAGCATATGACCTTGCATCTCATCCTACTTTCCAAAGAGTCCTTCCAAGGTGGTCCAGATCTTGTTTGGAGTCTTGCATGCGGAAACATGAAACCATAAATCAGTGGAGATTAACTCAAGAAGTAGTCTCATGGCCTCATCTTTATGGTTCGCCCATCTGGTCTTCTCAAGCATTGATGTAGGCTATGTTTCTGTCGTCATCGTCAAATTATACAGTCCTTTTATTTTGAGTTGGAATGCAACCTTCGGCTTCCATTCAAAATAGTTGTACGATGTTAGTATTATCACTAGACTTGATTGAAGAAGTTGCATCGTCTCCATCCCTACTATTGATTCTGAAAAGATACTAAAAACCCAGATAGTGGATTCTGAGATATGACAAACGGTTCTATGGAAGCTATAGATATGATAAAACAACTATATTGATATTCACTCATATAGGCAATGAAATCCTATCTTATGAATGCATTCATAATATTGATGGTCTAAAATTAGAAAGTTTAAAATAGAACTAGTCAGTTAACTCCCACTGAACTAGTGTGCCAAAAATAGAAATTTCTCCAACAACCATAGGCTCTGCATGCTCAGTCACTTCAGCTATAGGCCACCCCTATGCCAAGAAATGATACCACTAAGAATTTTTTTTTCACTCCCTCGTGCATTCTCTTGTAGTATATTTCTTCCTCTAATGCCTGAACTCTCCTCGAGTTCTTCTTCTGTGCATATCCCCCTCTTGTGCGCACTCATGCCTTCCATTCCCTATCTCCTCTTGTGTCTCTTGCATTAAATCTAGAAATTTCTCAACATGTCCCCTTCCTTCTATCAAAAATAAACTCGGGTCAACCTCGGGGTTTGTGGAATCGTACGTTGGGTACCTTTGGCTGACAATTTCTTTTTTTCTTAGCCAGGTTCTCCATGCTTCCATTCATTCGAGTGGTTGGTTGCTCAACCATGAGTCATTTTCTCATTAATAGATTTTTCCTTGGGATCGGGTTAAGGATTATTATTCCAAATCAAATATTTAAGCAAGGAGGCATTGGGTCATATTAACATTATGAACCCCTCTTTATGCTCCCTCACTCTTTCCTCTAGTGGTATCATGGCCAGTACTCAAGGCTTCACCACCAGATTTAGTTGTTGGTAGTGAAAATTAAACAATAATACATTTACATTTCTTGCATGCCATGGAATGGAAATCATTAATCATGAATAATTACAAGTTGGGGGAAACATGGGTGTTACAATCCCCTCCTCCTTAAAGGAACATCGTCCTCGATGTTCTTTTCAACAACACCTTCCATGCCATTAACTTTCAGCTACTTCAACAATGTTTTATTCTTCTTGATCTGGTCCTTTCCCAGACTCTTGTCATTTAGCATATGCCTACAATAATTTCAAACAATAATCATATTAAGTCCACTTTCATGCAAAAACATTTATTATTGTTCATAACTCAAGGGGAAAATTTCACATATCAACACAATGCTTATTTATGTAGTTCATGAATCTACATCCACATGGATGTCATGTTTACTCGGCTCATTGTCTTTCCTTGTCATACCCATTGTGTGCATGATCTTAGTCAATAGATGAAAAAAAATTAAATACTCCACCCAGTCTTTCATGTGAGTTATCGAAATCTACTCTTTCTTGTAGTCACTCGCCTTTTGGGCTTAGGATCAGGAATCCCCTTCTCTTCTATACAATCCCTTGGGTGATCCATCTTGACTGCATAGGATTTCTCACACAAGAAGAGTTTTAGAGACTTCGTAGAGTCTTGCAGCTAAAGTTTCCCCCAAGCTTGCTCCGTCAAGGCATCCCTCTGGCTTGCTCTGTCGAAAGCATCCCTTATGCCCGTGTTATCACAACACAACATTATTTATGGTGATCATGACTTATCATAAAGTTAGTTTGTCACAATAGTATCCCTCTTTCATGTTTTCTTATTTGACAACCACCATCTGTCCTCCCTAGACAAATCTTTTCATCTCACCTTTTTTCACATGCATACATAAATTCGTGAGATACCATTACCAACTTCAATCAAATTTCAAATCTGTTACCTATATATTTTTAACTCCACATTTTCATTTCATTTTCAGATTTGTTCCATATTGGAACCATAGTTCACAAGCATGCGATTTTCCTTCTCGTAACAATTTGGCTCTTTACAACCAACAAGCATTGGTCTTCCTCATGGGATTACAATATTGTCATTTCCAAGTCCCGCCTTCCTGCAATTCAATATTTACATAGCCAAACAAATTGTTAGTTTCTCATGCATATACACTTTCATAGCACACTTATAGTGGTTTGCAAACAATTTTAAAAAAGTGCATTGTTATAGTGCAAGTTGTAGGTTGAGAAAATCCCAACCCAACCACAAATCAAGTGCCACAACTTGGGAATCCTACACCCAGTATCACCTCGATGTAGGTCCCACACTTCAAGGGTAACTAGGTCACTCTAGAGAAGTGATCTCGGTGACCCTAGGGGGATTGAGCTAGAGATGGAGAGAAATGGAAGCGAAGCTCCTAGAGGTCAAGTCTAAGTGGAGTTAAAAGTGGGAAGAGATGCCTTGTAATTCAAGTGATTTTTTCCCCAAAGGTATAGTACTTCTTCGGATGATTGTACCTTCCCAAGACATAGGAAAATCCAACTTGCAATGATATATGTTAGTTTGGATCAGAAATTTAAGCTTGTTGTCCCTAATTTGCAGCAATAGATGACAGTTTATATCAGCAAGTAAGACATTCAAATCAGCATGTAAAGCATAAGATCATTCAACAATATTATCAATGAGTATGGCAATCAAGTATGACTGAAAAATGGCACTTTAAGGTTGAATAAAGAAAGTTGTTATAACATTTATTTTCTGCAGAAAATTGCAGCCTTATGGCTGTAGCATTCAATGGCATGCAGTAGAAAAATCAACAATGGAAACGTGCCAAGAACTAGCCCAAAAGGTGCACCCTAGTTAGTAGATTTAGTGCGCAAATTTTAGGAGCTGGTCTAGGGTTAGTTTAGGAGTTAAGAGTGAATTAGTAGCTAGGGTTATGCATCCTTAATGGCTGTAGGTTAAGGTTTGAAACAACAATTAAAGTAGTGGGAGAGAGGGGATTCCCTAGTAGGGGAAGACTCCTCTCAATGAGGCAAACCAACTTCAAGTGAGAAACCTTTCAAAAGATCAAAATTTGTGTTTCCCAAGGCAATGATTTTATATCTCCAATGCAAAAAAATATGACTAGTGCCTTTAATATTGGTTTAATGGAGTCATATAAAGAAAGAGCTAGAGAAACTACCTCCTTGGGGGTGTAATCCCTTTTACTTCCCAAGGCAAGTTTCTCTAGCTAGGGTTTAAGGTAAGAGGGTGTATGCCCTTATAATTCTCTTAGCAAACTCTTTTTTAACTAATAAGATGAAGCATAAAATAATGAATATTGTGGTGGGGGTGTATGCCCTTATACTTCCCACCTAGATCCTAGCACAACAATTCTTGACTTGAAAAGAATGATAGCATAAGAGTAAAAGACCATACCAAGATCAAGAAATATGCCAAGATAATCCACCATAAAAGCTAGAAAACATCCATCCAAGGAAGACCACTTACTAGGGTACAATGTCAACCACCAAGGTGAAGCAGGGTAAAAGGAATAATGCGCAATCATATATCATGAAATCTAGAATAATCTAAGATACAACATAATCAAATGGATTAAATATTGAAATGATGCTCACCATAATATTGACTTGTACCTCATGGAGTAAGGCCCACTACCTTCTGGAAGCCAGCTGGTGTGGTGGATGCCATCTACAAACTTGTGACCATCTGTCGTGGTGAGTGGGCTTCCATCTATGAAAAAGGGTATTTCTGGTCATGTAGTCTCTCAGCACTCCATATATACAACCTGAGGGCCTCGAGACATAATCTCCTTAGTTATCCACAAAATGGGGATAACATCTAGCTCCTACTTGGGGACATATGCTCGTCGTAGAGTGCATGAGAACCATGACATCTCCTAGTAGACCTGTGCCTACAAGGAAACCTCAAACTGTCACGTGCATGATGGCTTACCCATCCTTTTTCTCATATGATGATAATCAAAACCAACTAATCTAGAAAAATAAAATTTTGACAATTTTTTTTTTTTAATTCTAAACTAAGCATGAAATCAATAGTGCAAGTAGAGCAAAATGAAAATTAAATGCATCTAAACTAGTATGAGCAATCAAGATGCAAATTCAGGGGAAAAAAATGACTTACCTACTTACCTGGGGCATGGAACCCTGAAGAAGTCATGTGCCATCTTGGAAATAATGTTTGAGGAGAGATCCATTCACTTGTAGTGGAATCCTCCTCCCTTCTACTATGGATAAGTAGAAAGAGTATGTCCTAGAAACTTCCTCTATTTTGTAGGGGCCTAACCAAAGACTATTGAACTTTTGATGCATTCTTGGTTTCTCCCTTCTTTTTTCCCATAGTATAACTTGATCCCCTTCCTTGAAGTCTCTTTGTCTCACCTTCCGATCAAAATTTCATTTTACTTTCTCTTGATTCCTTTCCATTTGATCAAAGGTCATTCTTCGAGTCTCATCCAATTCTACGAGATGATCGATTCATCCCTACAATGCTTCTTTATCTGTACCAAATTGTTGGGCTATTTGTAACATTGGAATTTGTATATTTATAGGCAAGTGAGCCTCAAATCTATACACCAACTCAAAAGGAGTCCTTCCAGTGGAATTATCCATGGTTGTGCGGTCTGCCCATAAGGCATACTTGATCTTGTTGTCTCAACTCTTCTTGTTCTCCCCAACAATCCTTTTCACAATGTTCATGATTTTTTTGTTTTTGGATTCGGCCAATCCATTCCCCTGAGGATAATAATTCTAAGAGAATGATAAAACAATCCCATACTTGAAACAAAACTCATTGAGGACCACTGAGATAAATTTTTTGGCGTTGTCGGTGGTTATCTTAGCAAGGACACCAAATATAGTAATAATCTTTTCCTCAAGGAATTTCATCACGACTTCTTTTGTTGCTTTCTTGGTTGGGATAGCTTCCACCCATCTAGTGAAGTAATCAATGGTGGTAAAAATCCACCTGTATCCGTTACTAGAATCGTCTCCGAATTCACCAATGAAATACAATCCCCATTGTTGAAAGGGTGCTTCCATAATGATTGGTTTAAGGGGAAGGGTAGGGAGGTGTTGCTTGCCGATAAAAAATTGGCATGGCCGACAAGCTCTAACATATCAATGTGTGCTGTAGAATATATTAGGCCAATAGTATCATGCTCTTAAAATATTATGGGTAGTGGTGTGTGCTACAAAATGGCCTCCACAATGTCCTGCATGAAGTTCGGTGATTAACTTATCAACTTCTTCTTTATCAACACATCTAAGGATTACCCCATCTAGGTTCCTCCAACTGAGACCATTATTTGTTATGAAATACTTCATAGCTTTGAGTCTCGCTGCTCTTCTCTTATGTTCCACCAAAAGATCAGGGCATGTGAGGTTTTTCAAGTAATAAATGATGTTTGAATACCGTTCATTTTTTTCAATCTTACTTATGATGATGTTGACTTTCTCCTTCTTTCCTACCTCAATGGCCTCTTTATTGGTTTCTTTCATCATATTTTCCAGTTTTTGTCCTTTAATTATCTTAGTTGGCTTGATTTCCAAATCATTTTCCTGTATTTGTGACACCCACTTTCCCCTTGATCCAAGGCATTCTTGTTGTGATAAAACAACCTTTACGGTGGGGTAGGGGACAAAGGCCTTGATCTTGTTGTATCCCACATAGGTTTGGAAGTGTTTGAGAGACTTGACTAAAGAATAAGCTTGTTTGTCCTTAATGGCGTAATTTAGTTCTGAGACCCTAATATTTTTTCTCATGAAAGTGATTGGTTGTTCATCCCCTTGATCATTATTTTGTAGCAACACACCCGCAATGGTATCTTTTGAAGCAAAAGAGAAAATGATGAAGTCCCTGGAAACGTTCGGGATAACTAAGACTAGTGTGACAGTCATTGCCTCCTTAATACGTTCGAAATACAACCTACCTTCACTTTCCCACTCAAAATGGGCGCCCTTTTTTAGTAACTTGTTAAGGGGTTTAACAATTTCGACGAAGTTTGGGATGAATCTCCTGATAAAGTTAATCGGGCCGAAGAAGGATTGTAAGGCTTTCTTGTCTTTAGGGAGGGGGATTTTCTTGATGGATTCAACCATGGCATGATCTATCATGATTCCATCTTTAGAAATGATGTGTCCGAGTAACTTACCCTTGTCAACACCAAAAATTGATTTCTTATGGTTGAGAGAAATGTCATATTCCCTACATCTCTGTAAGATAGTTCTTAAGTGTTGAATGTGTTGTTCCCTCTTTTTAGAAATGGCGGTTAGATCATATTGATATATCTCTATGAGATTTCCGATTAGATATTTGAAAGCATAGTATGTTCTTAAGTGTCGAATGTTTTGTTTCCTCCTTTTAGAAATGGTCGTTAGACCATATTGATATATCTCTATGAGCATTCCAATTAGATCTTTGAAAGCATAGTCAATGGATCGCTAAAAAGTAGAACTTCAGTTGGTGAGTCCAAAAAGCATTCATAAATACTTACAGGTTCATGTTGATGGGTCTTAAATCCCTTACTTCAATAGTAAGAACCAAACCCGCCACTGAGGCCCAATTAGACTCTGCAACGTTTGAAGATGGAATGGTTCTCCAGATCTTGTGTTCCGACCAATTTATTGATGGGATTTGTGGTTTCTTGTGAAGGCTCTTCTTAGTTAGGAATATTCTCTTATGTATTTTCTCTTGGGTGGGACTGGTAGGAGAAATGAAATCCAGTATAAACCAACTTGACAGCAAACAAGATTAAGTTTTAACTATTGGGAAAGAGGCTGAGCTTGGGATAACCCGCTGCTCAAACATGCAGACAATGATTCTATACCACAGGCCTAGTAATAATATATCAACCATGTGAGCATCCAATTACTGTCTGAGAAACTATTTATTAGAAAGAAAAACACATATGTAATAAGATAATGGCAAGCAAAATAATTCATCTACCATAACTATTCATCACATAATAACACAACGATTTTATCTTCATCATTAAAGCAAAGAACATCAAAACATTGCACCAGATAACTTGACAACAAAATTAATTTCTCTTACTCATTACTGCATCATTCATGAAACGAGATAGGAAGTAGTTCTTCTCCAAGTCCAATCACATGTATCTGATGAAAATAGTTTGTCTTTGGTCTAGAAGGACTTCTCAATTCATAGCAGTTTCAAAATAATTCTTAACAACCAAAAAGAAAGAGTTCTTACAACAACCATTGACCCTTAACTAATTAGTCAATGTCTTTATTTATAATATAAAGTTTAACTAAAATTAACAGCTAAGTGCAGTTTAAGCAAAGAAAAAATCGCCATGTGGTGTTATCTTCTAACAGTTTCTTTAACAGTCAACCCGATATATTTCTTGGAAAGGGTGACTTCTCTCGTATTCATACCATCTGATAAACAGTTCTTCACAAGTTTGGGCCCATGGAAATCTGTGATGTTCCATCAGAGCCACACATATTCCCATGATGTCCATTGCATGCGCCTGGTACTTCACTAAACTGGATTTCAACTGTTGTAGCATGGTTCGGGCTCTAATCAGATGTTCTGGGAATTGTTGCACTTGCCCTAGCCTCGCATCAGTTATCTTTGCAAGCTCTTCAGTCCATAGCGAGTCTTGTTTGGCATGCAACTTGACTACGTTGTTCAAGTTGATAAATTTATCAGGGGTGTCGAACTCGGGAAGCCTGACATCCTTCATTATTTTGTTAATTTTATCCCAATGCTTCTTGCATCTAGTCCATTCTTCTTGGATTTCTCAGTGTGGGTCCCGAGACATCTTATCCCAGTACTCGGCTGATCTCTTCATGCAATTAAGACTACTTTTTCCCATCGTCTGAATGCCATGTTTTTCCTTGTCTCGACACTATGGGACTGCCTCGATGTACTCGAGTCTTTCTACCGCTTGTTGCACTCTTTCATACCATCACCCCATCTCCTTGCATGTTATGAGTGCCATGAGAGTATCCTCATGGAAACCAACCACGTTCACGGTTAACAGGTGTCTTTCCTTCTTGAACTCATCGTAAACTTCTTCGAACTCACCTTTTAGATACACAGCGGTCTGCGTGGCTCCTCTATAGTATTCGGCCAGATGACGCAAGTGTTCGAGCTCCTTTAGGGTGGTGGCTATCTCCTTTTCATCTCTCTTGGCTCTATCCAAGGTGGCATCTAAGAGGTCCTTTCCCACTCCGATTAGTTCAGACGTCTGGGTGTCTATTGTGTTGATTAAGTTCTCCTCTGTAGTAACCAAGATGGAGTGATCCAACATGATCCTTCTTTTCTTTGCAGTCCTTCGAATGATGGCCTTTCTCTTTTGATCATAGGAGATTTCATAGATATCTAATACCTCATCTACCAGCTCTGGTATCTTCTGATCACCCCATGTGAGCATGTTTCTCAGGCTACCGGTGGTGTATATTTGTTCAAGATTGGGCTCTTGAACTTCCTCACTATGCCTCATAGGTCTAGCTTCTACTTGTTTCTCGTCGGGGATTTGAGTATTGGGAAGAATAGAGACGTTGGGTACAGAATCATAACTTAGTTTCTCATTGGTCGTCGAACCGTTGATTTCATTTTGTGGGGATTCTTTCTTTGATTCCTCCGATTAGGGCTTGTCCTCCAGATCTGCTTCGGTTTCCAATGCATTGGGTCCCTTTGTGTCGATGCCACTTTCATCTTATATTTCCTCTTGCGAGTACTCCTTGTCTTGAAATTAGGGCTTAGGGGAAGAAGTCTTCTCAGAACCTTTTTCCTCTTGGACACACACAGGGGTGTCGTGAGATGGCTCCTCTGTGCAACTTGAATTTTAGGGGAATACTTGGTTTTTACTGGGGATGCCTAATAATCCTCTACTACTTTGATGTCTTCTTGGGGATTTCCCATTGCTTCGCCTAGTTTAGATGCTACCGTTCTTTCCCGAGTCCTGAGAATATCTTGAGTTGTCCGTTCTAAGAACATCGCTTGCTCTTCCCAACTCATGGCCTTGAACCTGGTTGTTCGAGGATCATCCATCCTTGCCGCCACCTCATTCCAGTCTTGAGCATTTTCAATGAAAATTTCATCTTCAAAATGGTCATAGGCATAAGGCCAACAGGATGATACCTATTATGTGTGTTGTAGGACTAGGCCCTTGGGGTAGTGTTTGCGAAAACGACCAGTTTTGAACCAGAATTTCAATTGGCTTAGCCCTTCTTGCTTAGCATGTGCGATGTATTTGACCATGTAGAAGCCAATATGAAACCCATAAGGTATGAAGGCTCACTTTTTTAAGGTCCTAACCTGCACATAGGTATATCAATGTATTCGTATGTAATAAAGGTCAATATTAATGAGACCTTTCAATAAAATAGAATAAGGCGGATGTAAGAAGACCTAATAGAAGCTTCTGCTTCTAGAAGGATCTTCCTCTAGATGCTTCTCTTAATAGACATATTTAGTATAAATAAGGGTCGAGGGTATGAAAACCCTAGCTTGAAGATTATTGTAACAGAGCGCTGCTCGACTGGAGGTTGCCCCCTCGAAGAGGCCTGTGAAAATTGATTTCTGAATCAAAGTGCTTTTCTATTGCTATTTTGTATATCATTTTTGTGTATTGTGAAGATTATGCTGGATATTTTACTGTTATTCTGCCATTTCTAGCATTTTATTTATGTTCTACATATTTTATATATCTGGTATCTTGCAAGTGGTATCAGAGCACTTTCTTTGGAAGAAATTGTGGGTATTTTTTTTCAGGGTAGAGACGTATTCCGACATCTTTAATCCACAGA
>JASDQU010321633.1:0-13080 GCA_032191745.1 Picea mariana | reverse complement strand
CAGGTTGCGAAGGAGCTCTGGACTAAGAACACATACACTGTTACATAGATCCACTTTGTATTGGTCGTGGCTATGTCTTGTCATCTCGTAGATCCATTGTGTATTCTTCATGGCTACAGTCAGTTCATGTCATTAGAGTATAGATCCATGGTGTATTTTCGGTGGCTATACCTTTTATCAATACAATTATGGATCCGCAGTGTATTTAATGGCGGCCATATCTCAAATCTTGATCATCCAAGCATAGGTATGCCTACCTTGGGTTTTGAAATATGTCATGATATTTGTTGGATGTTTGTGTGCAGATTTCGTCAGGTTCTCCAAGTCTATACCCTTGCTTGAACATCTACAAAGCATTTCAGTCATCAGTTCGCATCTTCTGACTTCACACTTTGGGGGGCATTCTGTTACACGTCCAAATTGCTCAGATGGATAAGTTTCGCATTGTCCCTATCAGTCGTCGTAAGTGTCGCGTATTCCCTACAACTTTCGCAAGTGTCGCAAGTTGATCACTAGTGTCGCAAACAATGTTCAGACATGATGCCATGATATTGACACTAAAGAAGCACTTATGGCACATCACATGAGTGATATGAAGAAGGAGAACTGGTTTACTGGGATCAAATGAATCTTGACACCTGAAAGGAGCCCTAAGACAGAGGTTTGGAGAGGGAACGCTCCCCTAATTCAGCTGCAGAAGCATTGGCACTCCCCTATAATGTCTTAGGGAGCGTTATAACACTCCGTAGACCCTTTTGGAGGAGCGCTGCTCATCTTAAGAGTACTGACGCTTCCCCAAGGCTTTCCAAGGAGTGCTACAATGCTCTGAGACCCCTTCTGAATGAGCACTCCCTAATCTGGGTCAATTGTTAGCCCATTGAGAAGAATAAGGGAAGGAACATTCGAGATTAGGAGGCAGTTGTGCTCAAATTCTTGTTTCCATCAATAGATCTCTGATCTATGGAGAAGGTTCCCAACTAGTTCTAAACATAACTCAAGAGGTTAGGCTCCTCCCAACCTATATAAACAGCCTCCATGATGGTGGAAAGGGGGAAGAATTGAACATATGAAACTTATGATCTTGGAGGAAACTTACAGTCAGCCAAAAGAGAGTGATCAATGAAGTTGCTGTTATCTAGGTCGTGGATCTTTCAGGCAAGGGTTAGATGAAGAGGACTTGACGAAGCTGTCACATTCGCATCTACGATTGTAAGTACTGCTGTCATTATTCTCATTAATATGACACGCTTGGCCTGTTTCTTTCTAGTTTTTGTCTGATGTTACATGAACTTATCATTTAGTGATAGATCTATTTTCAAGCTAATATCAATAGAGTAGGAAGTGGTCGTATCTTGTTTTTCCCACAGAACTCAGCGAGGAGCAAAGGATTGGAGCACAACTCGGAGCGTGCAGGGACAAACGTCGATAACAGGTACTTCTATCATCCTTCCTTATCATGTGTTAGTTTATATAGATTTGAAAGAAATTCAGTGTCCATGATAAGCATTTTTCTGTCTAGGGTTAAGGTCAAGCCTTAGAGGTCGATCTACTTATCCGCAGGTAGATTTTCCTACAACAATAGTACACCCTTACAATACTAGGAGTAAGACAACAAACAAGTCTTCTTCTGAAATCACTACGACTTTGCTCCCAAAACAGTCTAAATCAACTGAGACTAAATAGAATTATGTAAACCCAAGCTTAGATTATGATTTGGTTGAAGATCTAAAAAATTTAAGGGCTAATATTTCTGTTTATGAATTATTAAAATTCCCTTTTCTTCTACAAAAATGCTACAGAATATTGCAGAGAAAAGAAAAAATGGCAATCCAAGCAGTAACAAAGGTTTTCAAAACAACCCCAATGTTCCTCAGAAGGCCTCCACCAATATTACTTCTGATTCTCACGAGAAAATAGACCTTCCTATAAATAATGTAACAAATGTAGATAAATTAGTTTTAGAGGTTGCGAGTAAAAAGCAACAATCTTCCACCATTAGTACTCGTAGAAATGTCCCTCCATTTTTGTTAACTTTTGAAATCTTCAATAGGAACGTGCACAACTGTATGGTAGATTCAGGAGCATCATCTAACGTAATGCCATGGTCTGTGTGTCAAAAGATTAATGATGAAGTTCAACCATCCACCTTGAAGATCATCCATCTTGATCGAACTAGTGTTAAAGTTATAAGAGAATTGAGAAATGTTCTTATAATATTGTCGTCTAACCCTAATGTTCATCAAGTGATTGATACTATTTTTGTAGATATTCCAGAAGTTTATGGTTTGTTTTTAAGAAGAAACTGGTTAGAACAGCTACACGACTATTTTGTGATGGATTGGTCTCACTTGTGGTTGCCCGAGAATGGAAAGCCCAACAGAATCAAGGTAAATCGTGAACGTTACCTAAAGTTCACAGTGATAGATTTAAATGATCCCAATGAGCCATTTACACCTTCTGCCGATTCACCTGAAATACAAGGGATTGATACCTTTTTCGGCAATTTCATGGCCGAAACTTCCGCTATCACTAACCCTGAACAAACGTCTGAAATTTTGACATATATGCAGCTGGAAGCTTCTACCCAATGGTCACATGCACCGGACAAAAATCAAATATGGTCTCTTTACTTTGATGGGTCAAAATCCAAGGAAGGAGCTGGTGCAGGATGCGTGATTATCGATCCAGCAGGTAACAAAACCCTGATTGTGTGCATGTTAGAGTTTGAATGTACAAACAACACAGCAAAATATGAGGATTTATTGCAAGGCCTCAGGAAAGCATTAGATATGAACGTTCAAAATTTGACTATCTTTGGCAAATCGGAAATTGTGGTTAGATAGGTAAAAAATTCTATCCACTGTTTATCTTTGCACCTTAAAAGCTACCAATCTGAGGTATGGAATTTGATGAATAAGTTTTCTGCATTTAACATAAATTCTATTCCTATATTGAATAATTCGGAAGCTGACTTGTTAGCTAATGTAGCTTCGAAACTTTTTCCCTGCAGAAGGCTTATCTCCGAATGCATTCTTCGTCGAACTGTTGTTCAGACCATCCATCCCTGACAACATCATGAATTGGAGAGTCTTCGATGACGATCAACAGATTATAAGTTTCCTGCATATGGAAGAAACTTTCCAGGGCACAGTAATCGACGAAGGTACTCATGACAAATATATTTGTGACTTTAGGGTAATACCAGATCCAAGATCTCCTGAATCTTCATCAGAGATGGTAAATTCTATCCCAAAATCTGTAGTTAGATTAGAAAATTTTTATGATCTTCACGACAAGTTCAAAAAATCAGTAAACTGTAAAACAAATAGTTCCTCTTTAACGTATGAAAAAGTAAACTTGGGAACTAAAGACAATCCATAGTACATTAATTTAAGGGTAGGATGGTCTGAACAAGAAAAAGCAGCGTTTATTAAATTGTTTAAGGAATTCAAAGATGTTTTTGCTTGGATGTACGACGACCTAAAAACCTTTGATCCTAACATCATACAACATGTTATTCCCATGAAACCCCAAACCCAATCTTTTCAACAAAAGTTAAGGAAAATGCATCCAAAAATCGAACCAACTGTCAAGAAGGAATTAAATAAACTCTTGAATGCAAAGATAATCTTCCTAGTTAGGCACATGCAAGGGGTCTCTAATCTAGTCCCTGTCCAGAAGAAAAGTGGTGAAATCCAACTATGTGTTGATTTATGAAATCTTAATCGAGTGTCTAATAAAGACAACTTCCCTATCCCACCTATGGAACAGATACTTCAACATGTATTTGGTTCTGAAAGATTATCCTTTTTGGATGGTTTTTCAGGGTATAACCAAGTCCTTATGTTCCCTCCAGATCAACTTAAAACCACCTTCTGCACTCCATGGGGCACCTACACTTATAGGAAGATGCCCTTTGGACTCATAAATGTTGGTGCTGCTTTCCAGAGAGCGATGGACATCACTTTCCGAGGCTTAATCAATCAATCTGTCATAGTTTACCTGGATTACGTTACTGTCTTCTCGAAAAGCAAATCATATCATCTATTTCATTTAAGATCCATTCTATAACGATGTTGTAAGTACGACATTTCTTTGAATCCTAAAAAATCTATCTTCACAGTAGAACAAGGTAAGCTCTTAGGATTTATTGTATCAAGCGAAGGGATGATTATCAACTCTGAAAGAGCTCAATTCCTTTTGAAACTCCCCCCTCCCTCATCAAAAAAGTCTATGCAATCTTTCTTAGTTCAGATAAACTTTGTCAGAAGATTTGTCCCTAGTTTTTTAGAAATGGTGAGACCATTACAAAATGTAATAAAAAAGGACGTACAATACCATTGGGGACCTTTAGAAAATCAGGATTTTAATTCAATAAAAAAGGCCATAATAGACGCTCCTTCTCCGATGAGCCCTGACTTTTCGCAAGACTTCACTCACTACACATTTGCTTCTAACCGCTCTTACGCCGCTGTCCTAACTCAAAAGAATGCTGAAAACAATGAACTCCCAATTGCCTTTATGAGCTCAGCCTTCAAAGGCGCATAACTTAATTACCCAGTAGTAGATTAGCAAGACTATGCTGTTTTTAAACTAGTAAAGCACTTTTGATCTTATTTTTTGAAATCTAGGATGAAAATCATTGTCCCTTACCCGACCGTCAGAACTCTGTTAGTACAGAAAGAACTAGGTGAAAAGAGGGCAAACTAAGTCACATCTTTGCAAGAGTATGACATAGAAATCACCCCAGCACAAATAGTGAGAGGTCAAGGGTTATGCATGTTAGTCGTTGACTCAGCTGCAGGACAGCAAGAGGAAAATGATATGTCGAATCCAAGACAGCACTACCAAAATTCAATCTACTGTGCACAAAACCCTGTTAGTCCCTGGTATGATGATATACAATTTTGTATTGAACATGGGTCAGCTCCCTGTCACCTAGATCCCACAAAAAGAAGAGCGCTAAGATTAAAATTTTCCTCCTTTCAGCTGATTAATAGTATTCTATTTCTTCAAAATTTTGATGGAGTACTAATGCGTTGTCTTGAGAAAGATGAAGCAGAAAAGGTCTTATTGGAATTGCACGCAGGAGAATTTGGTGGGCATTTTGGTGGAGATACCACTGCCCATAAAGTATTAAGAGAAATTTACTACTAGCCCAAACTTTTTAAAGATGCTCATGCTTTGTGTCGCAAGTGTATAATTTGTCAAAAAGCATCCAGACGGATACAAAAATCAGCCTTCCCTCTGCAGCCCGTTTCAGTAGACTCCCCTTTTCAGCACTGGGGTATTGATATTATAGGGCCGATCAATCCGCCATCCTCACAGTAGCATAATTTTATCATAACAACCACAGATTACTTCACCAGGTGGTCCGAAGCTGCCCCATTAAAAGTTGTAAATAGCAGTCAGGAAATAGCCTTTTTGAATTCAAATATTATTACTCGTTTTGGTATCCCTGACTGCTTGGTATTTGATAACGCTTCCAATTTTTCGTCTCTTGAGATGAGTGATTTCTCTCTAGAAAAATGAATTAAACTAAAATATTTTTCCAGCTATTACCCTCAAGGCAATGGATTGGCAGAATCAACTAATAAAAATATGATCAAAATTATCAAGAGAACGGTCTTTGAAAACCACAAAATTGGCATAATGCTCTATTAAACGCAATCTGGGCTGATAGAGTGACTCCAAAAACTACTGTGGGTAACTCACCCTTCTCTCTCATTTACGGCAGAGAGGCAATTCTACCACCACATATTCTCCTTCCCTCTCTGTAGCTATCGCAGAAAACACAAGAAGAGGATTGTCCCCCTTTGGAGAATTGAATTAACGCTTTGTTAAAATTAGAAGAAGTGAGGGCTCAAGCGAAACAAAAATTGGATCAACATCAACTCGTTGTTAAAAGATGGTTTGATTCCAATTCTACCTCTGACAAAATTTTTGAGGTAGGTGACTTTGTCCTAAAATGGGACAAACCACATGAGGGAAAAGGAGAGCATACAATGTTTCAGAACTTGTGGCTAGGACCATTCTTGATTGCTGAGAAATTGGGTCCCAGCTCTTTCCGATTACAGAATTTAGAGGGACAGCCAGAAACCTATCCGGTGAATGGCCAAGCTCTAAAAAGGTATTTCTCCTTTATGCTTACAAGTTTTTATTTTGAAACACACATATCTGCATCGTGAACTGTTTCAGACAAAGATAACAAAAAAAATTCTCCTCTGAAATGACTACTGAAGATTGTTAAAACATCAATTATGATATTTTTTCTAAGGTTCGCAGCCATGTTAAAGAAATCTTGTTGTTTGAAAAACGTTTCTTGATTTCAATCTGTAACTGAAGCTACTCACGATCATCCATAAAAATTTCTTCTTACGCTGTCCTTGCTCCTTAAGAGAACAACTCAGAGATGTCTCCCCACCTTTGAAGGTCAGTTTATAAACAAACTATCTCTAGATCTTAATGAAGGATAGTTAAAAAATTCTCTCAAGGCTTGTAATTTATTAGAATATGTCCAAAATATCAAGATTTTCAGCGTCACCCCGCTCTATTAAATATCTTTAAAACTAAATAAATCTTCAGAGAGCTATGGGAAGTGCTTGTAAACCCGTTGGGATACTGAATAGGTCTGTTGGCAGTGGGTAAATGCATGCATGACACCAATATAACTTTGTTGGGGTAATGAACAGGCCCACTGGCAGCGAAGCAATGTCAGGTATACAAAAATTCTCAGATATGAAATCTTTTGACCGTAAATGTCCTTTGTTCTGATCTGGAACTTCTTGGCAGGATACAGATATCGGAGTGGGTTAAATGGCATCCCTATCAATGCTATGGATGCCTGCTGGCAGTAGCGGCTCTGTCAAAAGTATTGAAGATTTTAACTTTAACATCGTGACTCTCTTTTTTCAAGATTGTCATCAATTTTCGTCTTTTAAAATAACAAGCAACCTGACACTGGAATGTTTTATGATTGATAATGATGTCCAAACAATTTCTTAGTTGTTTTCAATTTGATTTTTTTCTGATTATCCTAATCTGGACTTGTTCATTTGGCAGAGATAACTGCTTCTACCAGTGTGTCGCCATTATTGGCAGCCATATTAATCTCTATTTTTACAAGCTGCCCACACAAGATTTTTTAAATTCTCATCACTCATCACAATATTTTTCATTAAACAACGCTTTTTACTCGTCGCTTTCTACGTACCTGCTTTTTGATTTCATACTCACAGTTGGAATTCATGTTTGATTTCATCAAAGGGTTAATGTTCATATGGTTTATCATCGATTTGTCTTATTTTGTCATGAACATGGTTTTTTTCATGGTTATAACCCATTGGTCTCGAACACACCTTGGTCACATATGTATTAAACCACCACCCATTTAGCATTCGACTAATGTTAATGGGGTTTTTGACTTATAAAATCTTTGATTCAATTGTTTATTTGACATGTTGATTTTATTAAATCATGGATATGCATATGATGGTTTTCAACTGTTATGATTTTTGTGTGTACCATTAGGCCGAGGTGTCATTACAAGTACAACGGGTTCTGATGTTTTTGCATGGCCTCGATCTACATGTTTTTTCTCACACGCATAGGAATTAACACTCATGCCTACCATTTCAAGCTCTCTTTTCATTGTGTTGGGGAAGCTCGGGGCAATGGCTCTGTTCCTATTCTGTCAAACCCTATCGCCAAATCCCTTGTCAATTCCTTACTGTTAGCCATGGCCCCTGTAGTGAGAATTGAGACTAACGGTGTCCAGACATTGTTATCGTTTGATAATGCCAGAGAAGACTTAGAAAGGAATGCCTGGCGTGTATTTTTTGAAAAGTTTGAGGGTTTTAATTTAACAGTCGCTCAGGAATTTGCGTTAGCGTTCGATGGTTGCAGAGCTAAAATAGGAGATGTCCAGCTTGAGTTAAATGAAAATTTTTTCAGCCAAGCCACCGGTATGCTAGCTGTGGGACAAAAGTGGTTTAAAAACTGAAAGGTTGAAGAGGTTCCTTGGTCATTGTTGTTCACCTCAAGGAAGATTACCAGTTGCGACAGAGGTATACCCGTATCAGCTCTAAAACTTAGATGGCATGATATGTTAGCTATTGTCAAACAGTTCGTTACCTATGAGGGGAGATATGGTTTGTTTTTCTTATATCACTTGCGGTTGCTCATGATTTTTATCGATTTTCCCCTAAACATACCCTATTTTTTCCTTCGAAGCTTATACAAAATGGAAAAGTGTTTTAAAAGGAAGAAATTTGATTCTAGCCTATTCCACCATTGTTTGATCAAGATTATTATTGTTCATTAGTTGAAATTAAATGGTGATTGTTGGGATGCCTTCCTGTTAAGAAATGGTTTTGCTAGCAGTGAAATAGGATAGATTGGCAAGTCTGTCGTCACAGAAACCCTCGTCGAGCCCACCATCCCTCCTCCTTCACTCTTTCCCTGTGATCCTATTTCTAATGTGGAATCCTCAACCTATCCGGACACTACCCAATCTGATACTCTACCAAATTTGTATCCCAAAGGTGGTGTTAAGTCTATTAAAAAATCCGCAAAGAAAAAGTGTAAAGGCATTGTTGATATCAATTATAAAAGCAAAAAAGGCGCTTGTTGGGTTTCACAATGTGCCCGAAATAAGCCTAAGCCCTGTGCAGACCAAAACACAATTGTGTTAAGCAAGGATTCCAATTTGGAAATTGAAAGGTTTCTAACTGAACAATATCCATATTCGTATGGACTTTGCTCTGGTAAACCCTATGATTATGTTACAAACCTTCCACTGTGTCTTAAAGACAACCCCGATTTCCCTGGAATCAAACTCAATAGTGAATCTACAGGTCAGATGGAAAATTCCCCACCTGTTAATACCATCACTTCTAATACACAGTCTAATCAGCTGCAATGTAACGAATGTCAGTCTTGGCTCGATAGGTATTAAAGAGACGTGCCTTTACTTCAGTCTCAGATCAAATACCTGGAAGACCAGGTGAATTTTCTAATGAAAGAGAATGGAAGACTAAAATCCGTAGCCCAAACCAAATATAAATGACAAAAAACCATAGGGTCTGCTATTTTTAGGAATGTGGAAGCAACGACTGCCATTGTGAATTCAAAGATTGCTTGATAAAGTCAAATTCCTTAATCTGAGGTATGGTGTTTAAAAATAAGTTTAGGATGATTTTGTTTTTTTTTAATTAGAATACATGATTTGTTTGCACAGATTACATCTAGTATGTTTTGATTGATTCAATAAAATACAATTCTAGTTATAATTATAACTAGCTACAGAATCGCGAGATTCTGTAGCTAGTTACTAAAATTTGAACTTCTTGTTTTTACAACCAAAAATGCAATCTGAAATCTTTTATTCTTATGTGTTTTTAGGTACCTACGATTTCTAAAGAAGATTTGAACCACTAATGGCATCTCTCATCATGCTATTTCTTTATGTTGTTTTAGAATAGGTTGTTAGTTTTGATAACAAGTAGAATCTGGGAGGTTGCATCCCCCACTTTTTTTGGAACAAATCAGATTATTTCCACTGGAAACATTTTGATCTTGTGACCTTTATAAATGTATTGTTTTGTAAACTAAGAACCATCACTGCCTGGGAGCAGAAGCTATGGATTTATGATGGATAGACTTGAATGGAAGTGGATATTGGTACAACTTTAGCTTCGATATATTGTATTTTTATTGAAGCTTTGGTCATTTTGATTTGTAATTAAATTGTGACTACTTTAGATATCATGGTTTATTACAGATTGATGTGATGAAATTTATATGATGTCCATGTTTTATGTCCCTCATATTATATACAACAATTACTCTGTTCAAATTTGATGATTAGAAGATTAATCCTCTTTATTCATTGAGCAGTTATATACAAACTTTTACAGCCAGATTTATCTTAATGTGGCCATTTGTAAAATCATAAAATTGTTGTAACTACTTCTCTTATATGTTTTGTCATTAGCATTCAATCATTACTACTTCACGTTTACGAGAAGCATTTGGAAAATCTGTTGCGGTTTACTCCATCAGACAATGAAATTGGATACTGTACATAGGACAAATAGGAGATGCGATTACAGGTCAGTTTGCTAGTTTTATTTTATTAGTATAATTAATATAGAAAGTTCTTGTAATCTAAAAACATTCTACTATTTCTCTCTATTTTCAATTAGACAGTTATCTATTTCGTTTCTTGTTTATAAAAGTTATAAAAAATCAAAAAGACTGAATGATAGTTTTGCTGTCATAAATCAATCCATATTTGAGTTTCGCAGATTTAGATTAAAATTTGCATTTTGTAAATATTACACATATATTAGATATATGATCCTATATATATATCATAGAGCTATTTTATAAATATTAGTTAGTGAACTGTAAGTATATTGTAGATTTGTACATAGTTTTCAGCCAGTGTTTTTTATTAAGTTTTCTTCTTTAGTTTTGTTTTTTTACTTTCTTAGGACTTAGATCGGATAATAGAGCCACTAAACCCGTCGGAGTGGATTAATCCAAATAGCTTGGGTTAAGTAGACAACCCCAGACCGGATTCACTCCTCCAATTGATGAGCGGTCAATTTCGCACGTCACCAAGGCCATAATGATATTGATGTACAAATAGAGTAAACGAGAGCTCATAGGAAATATAGATACATGAAGAAAACTTTGGAATTGGTTTCCATGGATAGAATCATAACTATAATTCCATAAAAATTAAATTATAGTAGAGACTATTTTCTATCTTGGCAGCTAATTAGTTTTGGAAAATCATTTATTCAAACAAGTTTTTGAGCTTCTAAAGTGGGTCCCATTTAATGGAACAAATATATGAGTTCACATTTACAAAGGGGAAAATAAAACCCTAACCCTAACCCTAAATAATCTTCAAGAAGATGAAGAGAATATTATAAAAGAGAAAAAGAAGCATATTTAAAGGGTTGAGAGTCAGGAGATTTTGCAATGATGGAGAGTTTGCAAGAAGCATTTTTGGCTTTCCAAGATTTTGTGAATTAGAATTCTTAACTTTCTTCCTCAAATTTATTTATTCTTAGTTATTTCCATCAAGTTTTCCATGAATGTTTGGCAACAAGAAGCTCTGGGTTTGATGATCCAGTTGGATATTGGTGGCCACCCACCTGTTCCAAATTACAACTAGCTCATTTTGACAGTTTTCAGTTCAACACATTTCTCTATAATGGGGAAATTTATTTATAATTGTGGTTTCTTCACTTCTCGAGCTATCCTGAATCCCTACACAACATCCAAGTGGATAATGGTGCATGCCCACCTATTCCAACTGGCTTATTTTGGAAGTTTTCATGTCAATACATCTTTCTATATTTCCAGGGCCATTTTGGGGCCCTAAAAAATGTTTTCTTGGATTTCCATAGTCAAACTATAAATATAGTTAGATTTTTATGGCATAATGTGTAGTTCTTGAAAATACCCTTCCAACGGGCTATCACATGCCTAAACTAGAGATCGTATGCAAATGTTATGACCTTGAGAAGTTGATGTACTAACTTACCTCAATGTGTCCCACATGACTTTTGGCGCCTCATCTCCTAGGATTAGGTTTTTTGGATTTCTAGGGTTTTGGAATTCATGTTTATCATAAAAATTCCTTGAGAGCCTCATTGTAATCATCATTTTCTTGCAAATGAGCGTAAACATCACATATCTTCTGAGAGATAAATATGTCACCATTCTAGCGAGTCTTGCACTCTATATTTTTACAGTCTCTGCACATTTCCTTCATTAATACAAATCATATATTGTTGTATTTATTTGTTTCTGGAAATTTTTATGTGTATTTCATTTTAATATCTCTGCTTCCATTTCATTCCAAAAATAATCTGGATCACTGCTATAAGAACAGTTTTCTCTTGTTCATTTTTCAGTGCATGTCCTTGATGAGGTCCGAGTATAGCAAGTTCGGTCTCGAGATTGTATCTCTTAAGGAAAATTGTTCTCGCACGACCAAGAAACCCTCAATGGTGGAAGAAAATAGAAAAGGCGGAGAAGAAGATTCTATTAAACAATTGCTTGAACAAGCTCTCATGGGACAAAGGGATGAAATGATGGAGAATTTTTCCCACATCCTTCAACATCTGCCAATAGAAACAGGTGCATCTTCATCAAGAGGCCACTTTCAAGGAACCTCTCCCAAGGTTGTAGCATCCCCAAATTCCAATTGGGCTATGTTGTCGATTAAGGAAGGAAATAAATATAGCGGAAGCAAAACTAGAAACCAAATCTCACACAACACACAAAGATTTATTCCCTTCAAATCAACTTATCATTATAATAATATCAAAGCTTATAGGTGCTCCCTTACTGGAGAAATGGCCCACATAGAAATACTGAAAACTATAGAAAGAACTTGCAAACCCTAGAAACTATGTTGTGTATGTATGACGTTGTACATTCACTTTCTGAAACTTATGTGTTCCCTGGCTCACTGTAGCTCATATACATACACACTTTCCTGCACTATATCTTGAGTACATATGCACCCTCAACGACCTTTGGAGCACATACAACTCTACCTTGCTATGGTGGCTCCGATTTGTCGGATCTTCCTGTGGCCAACCCTGTTCTCCCTTCTCCTTTGACATGAATTGATCTCTATATGAAATGTCTTCCTCACCTATCCAATATCTCCTTGAATCATAGTCCTTTGGGATTCATCCCTTGAGAAAAAGTCCTTCTTTCTCCTAAGAATGACCTTGGTTCTCTCAAAAATCATATAAAGTATGTCCCTCCTTCACCCTAGACTTGGTTTTATAATCTTGAGTTATGACCTAAGCCTAATCTCCAAAATGATTGAGAGTTGATATTAAAAATCACCTCAATTGAGATCAATGACTAATATTTAATTCACTAATGCTAATAACTTTAACATTTCATTAAATTAAACTCAACTAATTAATAAAAGCACTTTACTTTAATAATTTTTTTAATTAAATTAGATTACTAAGGTAGAAGGATTTGGATGACTTAGATCTATGGGAAGTACCTGTCCAATACTACAAACATCAACATAAT